>JAHWFP010214456.1:0-14780 GCA_023313725.1 Lithobius niger | reverse complement strand
ACAGTCGGAGTCCGAGTCGAGGCCGACAGTCGGAGTCCGAGTCGAGGCCGACAGTTGGAGTCCGAGTCTAGGCCAATGGTCGAAGGAGTCGAGGCAACGGCTACAAATTCTTCATGTATTCATGATAGTATCGATACTCCAGAAATGGCTGGTCGACGATTATTGTCTAAAGTTTCTGGTGCGGTATTGGCTACAAACCCTGTTAATTTATTAGCTAATAAATTCTTTGGTATTTTTCGTAGTTTTATTGTTGACGAATCGAATACCTGTGCAAAATTTTGTGCAGTTCTTGGCCAGTACGTCAGTCACCAAGGCCGTCTAAGAAAGGAGCTTGCTAGGTTTTACCTCAAGCAGCCTTGGAGTGGCTGGAGAAAAGAACTTGTGGAATGCGATAGAAATAGAAAAAAATGTTTTATTTATTACGCTAGAAATGAGTTTTGAGAAGAGTGACATGCAAAGCAAACTTTTAAAACTGTTGTACTAATAGTAGATTTAACCTTATTTTTTTTTTGTTCTTGCAGAAGTTTCCCACCATTGGCTTACACGTGGCGTGTACATTGCCGACCAGCGCCTCGTGGATTGAGGTGATGTGCTCGAACGGCGCTAAAGTTAACGAGCGCAATTTGGGCGGACAAACGCCCTTACACATGGTGCTATTAGGTAGGACACGTATTTTTTTATTTGTTAGTACCTTGGTTTTCTGTTCTCTTTTCTTGCTCTAACAACATGTAAAAAATAAAAGGCAGGAAGAAATGGGGGGAAAAAAAGCTAAAACATCTAATTAAAAATAAGTTCCAAAAAGATCAATCCTGATCACTACATTTTTTAATACGATAGGATCGCACCAAAAAAATTTAAATTGCCCAACTAAATAAGCATCTGTTATTTGTCATGTTTCTAAGGCGTGTCGTGATTTTGTGATGTGGTCTTCCCATTCTTCCCATTCACCAAAAATTAAGCCCTGACTAAAATTCGGCGAAGGCAAATTCCTGTTTCACCGAATTCCGTTTCACTGAAGTCAAATTATTCTTAAAAAAATAGCATTATAGACATTAGATATTAGAAGTTAGTTGCATTCCTAATTGAAAGGAATTTGAGATTAGTTGCGGTTTCTAACGTTATGTTTAACGGCAGCCTGAGAACCGCGCGAACTTGGGGGGGGGGGAGACGAAACGGGAATACACGTCCTACGCAGTCATAGATAGATAATAATTTTTTATCAGTTTCCGTCACTTTTTTTTAACGACTTTTAGTTATTTTTTCAAACAAATGGTCATTTTTTAAACTTTTAGGCCTGTGGCTCAGTGGGAAGCCTGCAGTGGTTTTCTACTATTCGCGTGTCTTTTGGAGTGTTTTAAATTTTTTTTATGCAAGCCCTTATTTACCTATTAAATTTAATCGTGGTGAACCACATTTTTTAACCTCTCCGTGAATTTTTTCAGTTGCCCTGAATTAGCGGCAACTCTGCCTGCTTTTGTTTCAGCAAACTTCGCCTTTAACGAATGGTGGGGGAAGGGGGTGGAGTAGACAGGAAGCAGAATTTTAAAAGTCCCCTCTCCACCCTCCTCCCATCTCCTACTGGAAGTTGTGTTTTAGGGTGTAACATAGCAGCAGCCCAGTACGCTGACGATTTATGCACTAAACAAAACGATGGGTGGGTACGTGTAACATATGAGACTAGAGTAACGATCAACATGCCGGAAGTATTGTGTTCTATTTTAACCCCTGACTGAAAGAATCGCGTGCTCGTGGTAACGTGGCCACTATCTAAATGTGAAATGAGATGCTTCCTCTCCATGTGAAAAATTGGAAGGCTTGTGAAATATTGCTCTGTGGTGCTGCGGAACAAAACGTACGATCGGCACAATTTTTTTTTTTGGTTTTAACATAAAATCGTCATATTTGTCAAAGTTGGCAATTAAGAAATAAGAATAACAGGCCTCCCAGACTTCCCAGAGTTAAATTCCTAAAATACATCCATTTTACTGTTTTTCGTAAAAAGAAAACTACTAACAAAATTTGCCTCTCTTTCCTAAAATTCCTAAAGCATGGAGCCTACATTTTCTTTGTGAGCGGCCCATTTAAAATTCGTTAATAACTAAACTCATATATGAATTTCAAGTAAAGAGCATTAAAAACAGACAGTTACTAAAGAAATGTGAAAGAACTGGAATCGAGGAAGACACGAATGTTAGGAAAGTTTAAACAAAAATGAAAGTAAAGATTGGTAGATGATAACAAATGTAAAAAAAAAAAATAGGTCAAAGTAGCAGACGACTTAAAGGACAGATGTAATTGTAGGTAGAGAGTTAGTATAAGGTTAAAAAATGGAAATTTCTTACGTACCATTGTAATCATGTATTTGCTGTGAATACTGTGGCTTTAGAGTACATCTTTGTTAAACATGTCAAGTGAGAAGTGTGGAAGAAAGGTTAATTTCGTGCGACTGAGTTAAAGTATGTGTCAACAAAGTTTTTCCTAAAAATGTGGTTAAATTCCCCAATTTTTCCTGAATTTTGCTATGAAATTTTCCTAAATTCTTAATTAAAATCGGGCCATTTTACATTAGGGGACCTGGAATTATCTTTTTAGGCCAAAAAAAAAAGAGCAAAAGGATCTAAGCTCTGTAGAAACCTGATTGGTTGGTTTCTGTTGTATAAGAAATTCTTGAGTATTTGCCTCTGATGTGTAACAGATATTCATATGGGTTTTAAAAGGACATCTCACATACTGTCTTATTTTCGTCGTCCCATGCGAATTAGGTTTTGCAACATTTATGCAAGTTAGCATGCAGGAAAATCGTTTCACACGAGAGAGAAAAAAATAGGGGAAAATGTCTTTTGCAACATTTACATATAGGTTTAAATGAGTGTTGCAAAACCGAGTCCCTGAGGAAAGCTTACATGGAAGCAAGCACCGTTAAGATCTATATCTCTTTAGCTTTAGCTATTTGAATATTTTGTTGACGAGAAAATAATTCAACTGTCGAATTAGGCAAATTTTCGAAAATAAGTAGTATTTCTTCTTATGGCCAAAATAGTGACTGTTAACATGAGGTGGCCTTTTTCATCTATTTAATATACTGGCAACATGCTGAACATGTTGAACTATTGTCTTGTCGGTATGATTCGTACTCCTCCTTACAGGGAGTTCATACATATTCATACAAATTTTGTGGTCTTAGTAGTAGAGTGGTGGCAGAGCTTACCTGGAGAAACTTTCTAATTGGCATCTGGAAAAAGGGGACCTGAGCAAAGTCCATAACTGGCCTGGATAGTTTTACGGATTGCCTAATTCCGTCAGCAGCATGGATCTATTCCGAATGCAGTCTTTGCCCATATCGTGTTCACAGGTTTAAGGGCGGGCGATATTGAAAATGTCTTTTATGATATATCGGAAAGAAATACAGTAATATTACGGTATCATCAATGTGTTCCGCTAATACGCCCGAACTAATTTAAAAAGAACACGTAAATGTTGCCCTTACGTAATTCTCTGTCGCGTCAAAAATAGGTCTTCGGAGCTTGCACTTAAAAAAAGGTTTTGTTCCTCTAGTTAAAAAAAAGTTGCACATCAATTTGTCGACAAGTTTTTATCCCGCTGTATCCATTTTGCATTTTGTTAACTTACTGTGGTAACAGTAGTATAAGTTACTTCCACTGAATAGACTGTTGGCTGTTTAGGAGGAAAAGAGGCCCACAATAACTGTTGAATGTTGAATGATACTTGACGTTATTGTTAAGACGAAGTAAGAAAATCTTAAGTAAACAACTAAACCTGATGATACGAATATTATACAATGCCGGAATACCATACTGTAATATCGTTCAACCTTACAGAGATTTCCAGATTCCAGAATTACTTTCCCTATACTTTTCTATGCTTGTAACGTGTCTAGTAAAGTTCAAAAGTGCAAAAAGTTCGTCTACAAGAATATAAGATTTGCTTTCGATGGGTCTTTAAGTTCTCCTTACGGGCAAGAATGTATGATGAGGTGATATTTCTTTCTCAATGAGTGAGTTTTACTCACTCATGTCAAGGTATTTGTACGAAAAAATCCTAATAAGGTTTATTTTTCTTTGCAGGTGACATTCGCAACAGTCGAAAGAACATGGAAGAATCAGTGATGCTGTTGCTTCAACATGGTGCCGACATCAATGTGCAAGACAATATGGGCGATACGCCTTTGTTGTACCTGCGGACATTTTTGAAGGAAGGTGCCTTCGAGGCGGCCACTAGTTTTGCCAGGGTCTTCCTCGAAAAACAGGCCGACCCCAATGTAACGAACAAGGAGGGCCGGAGCCTTCTGACGTACAGCGTGTTCCACGTTGATGACAGCATAACGCTAACGCGCCTCCTGCTCAACTACGGAGCTTCCGTTTGGCATGACGACGACGCAAGTCGTGATCTGGCAGCGGCCCGAGGATTAGCTGCTTCGGCGGTGGATGGCCTTCAGCTTACGGACGGACTTCAGATGTCGGACTCTTGCCCGCTGACGCTCGCGTCGGCGGCAACGTTGACATCACTGCCGTGTCCTCCACGGGTAGGATCGGCGCCATCGCTGGCTACTTCCACGCCGTGCCACGTGGATCACTCGGCATTCAGCTGGTTCCTGAAGGCTGTCATCCACCGGCGACGGCTCGAAAACTGCAGCGAAACTGTACGCTTGCTGGCGCAAGTGATGGGGGATTGCCCGCGACGCATGCACGCCCATGTGCTACGTACCATGTTCCGTCACGTGCGCTGTTTTCGTGTTCTTGGACCTGTGTTTCTGCAATTGAAACTTAGCATGATGCGTTACTGGAGCCAACCTCACGGTCTCAAATACATGTGCTGGCGGTCTATCCGTAGATCCATGCCGCCGCGTGCCCTTGTGTCCGGCACGTCCCAGCTCGGGTTACCCCGCCCGCTCCAAAACTATGTCCTCATGGAATAAGGGGAATTTAATTGTGGATAGGAGAACTGTGCAGCCTACCCTTTTTACCTGCTATTACTGTAAAACTTTTAACTTGTATTGCTTCCTAGTCACATCTCCATTGTGCAGATCTTAAGCAGAAAAAATGCAATCTGCGCAGTGAGAGTGATTAGAAAATCAGACTCGCAGTGCGTAGACCTAACAATAATGTCTCAGTCCTCAGGCTTCATCCAATAGAGCCTCAATAGTAAGTTCGAAATCACGTTATAAAGAACGCCGCATCAAGAAATGCGCAGGCAACCTAATCGTGGTAGACCAGAAAAGCGGGAAAAAATGTACATACTTGGTGCATTAACCCACTACGCTTGAATTATAACTAAAATTATTTGCAAAACTGTCAAAAAAGCTATCTTACTTTTCTTGTAGCTGTCGTTAATTGAACTGTAGCCAGAGTAACATACTTGATACCTTGTTTTAATTTTCCTATATTGTTTTGGTATTGCTGCAACGCTGCCACCAGTAAAGTCGTATGCAACTCTCATACGTTTTACTAACATAATGTAAGTCGTCCCCAGAGTAGTAGTCGTTAGTAAAGCATACCAGATTACATACAGTTTACAATGACTTCCATCACTGAGTTACGAGTTTACGTTGACCATTAGGTTGCCTGAACATTTATTTGTGGTACCAAGATTTTGTTTTTCACGATTCAGTCTCTCTCAATTACGGTTCAAACAATATCCCGACTGCAATCATTAGTTTCATAGCTAGGAAACTTAACTAGTACAACGATTTGAAAGTAGAATGTACAACATAATCTCACCTTTTACCTCAAAATAAAACGTCAGTACTGCCGTGCAGTAGTTAACATAACGATTCAATTCGTACAATAATAGGCTTTACCTTCAAATAAATGAGTCTGTGAACCGATTTGTAGATTGTGCTAACCTGAACCATTGCTTCATCCTACTGCTCACCTTAGGATCAATCCATTAAAAGTGTGATGACTTGTGCGTCTGACTCTTTCCCCATCTTTTCTCTCGACTGTAAAGGAGTATCACCGCTTGTCTAAGAGAGTGCTTAACAGTGAGAAACTTGGTAGAAGTTCAAGATGTCGTGCAAACATTGTAGTACCCGACCCAACCGCAATATGCTCATCTTTGACTTAATCGTAGTCTTTTAAATTTTAGGTTTAGCTACTAAATGACAGCTAGTGCCAGTGCTATGGAGTATATCATACCGCATATTTCGTTTATACTAATTTAGAATGGGTATATCACGATTGCTCGTACGCTCGGTATAATGTCGAGGTGTTGGTCAGTATAGAGGAAGATAAAATCTGAGCTTAACCTATTCCACTGGGAAATACTGAGTGCGTGTTAACCTGATAGCGGAACTTGGAAGTTTTTCCATAAGACTACTACCGTAAATCGAGTATTAAAAGCCCAGTTGAAGCTAAAGCCCACCCTTTAAAATGCTGTAAAGTCAAAAATAATGAAATAGTGGAGTTGAAGCCCACCCCTCAAATTGTCGTTTTTTTACGACAAATTTCCTATATGATGTGAATAAAGAGAGTACTGCTTGCTATGTTTACTGGCCCCCTTCTCCCTCCCTGTAGTAATAGTGGACTCTTACTTTAGCTCCTAGCACCTGCATAAAGCATCTCTCACCTAAGCCTCCTTCCTTCTTAACAGCAATTAAAGGGATGTAAAAATTGGTCTTTCAGAGATCGTTCAAAAGCTTCGAATTTTCTGCAATAAATGTCCAGAAAGGTTAGAAAATTGATAATTCTTGATTTAAAGTCCACCTCTTAATATTTGCCAAATTAACTGCATAAGCCCATGGGCGTTTAATCCACGATTTACGGTACCAAGCTTCGCGATAGTCGATGGTTTCATAATTTAATAGTTGTAATAAAAAGGGTTATTACATTTGTTAGTTAATCCTTCCATAAGGAATTTGTTTGCTAGTGAGGCTAATGGCTTTGCTACCCCTAAAGCAAAACTGTACCGCTTGGGCTCAACAATATTCAAAAACTGTCAGTTTTAATCGCACACAGGTAGTGTGTTTTCTGTTTCCACAAATTGTGGATGTGTTCAAATTGGTAGTATGGGTTAAACCACAACCATAAGAAGTATTTAATGTTTTAAAAGTGTAGGAATTCTGTAATGATTTCACAGTTCCTCACAATCTGTAATGATTTCGGCGACATAACTGGTCTTTCAAGCTTCACGGAAAATAGGATGTTGTAATTTGCAATGATAATGATGTTACGGTGTTTCTGTACCGCGCTGGCACAAACTGTCATTTGGTACCGACCGTGAGCCTAAAACGAAAAATTAAATTAAATTCTGTCATGCATCAAGGAGTTGTTTGGCCCGAATTTTCAGTTTGCACGGCTTAGAACGATAGTGATTGGCTAACGCATTAAGTGTCGTAGGGTTCTGCATTGCCTTCCTTTAGTGACTGTAAACCATGCAAGTTGATTGATCTTAACACTTGGGGAAAAAAAATCATTTCCTACCATTCACTGCCCTTCATGTTAGTTTCTAAGTTAAATGCTTAAATTTGTTGCGTGTGACTTTTATTGTACATTTGGATGAGAGAGTTTGACGAGAGACTATCTAGGTAGTATAGAAAGATAAACTGGTACAGCTTAGAGTTAGCAATTGATGTCATCTGGCGAAAGCGATGTGACTGTTTATTGGCGTTTGATAGATCAGGAGGTGCGCTTGTTTTGTCAGAATAACCGACCTGTATAAACAGAAAGTGTGGATTCTGTGTTGTGTATGTCATTGAGTGTTGTAACTGTGACAGTAGCTAGAATATTGATACAACTGGGATTATTCCACAGTTCAAAAGTTAAATGTCGGCATTTTCACCCATTTGTATTTTCACCCCAAAAAGACACAAAATGGGTGAAGTGCCTGGTTCGAGGACCATGGATGATTATAAATATATAAGATGAATACAAAAAATGCCCGTGTTGGTTTTTCACGGGATTTTTTTGCAAAATAACCAGAATAAAACTGCCATTCTGAGTGTGAAGCAAGGGACGTTTTTACAAAGCCCCTCTTGTAGCAAGTAGTCGAGAGAAAGAGTACGTAGTTTAGTAGTGTTATCGTAGATTTTAGAGATCCACTTGTACAGTACGTAGAAGTTAATAGCTATTATAACCACCCGATCATCATCATTCGCTGTATTCTCAAATGCCCCATCCCATCGTGTGTTCACTCTCAAAAACCAATGCTCTCGTTTGTATGTAATGGTTATGCAGTGTGCAAATTAACGTGAAGCAAGGTCGCAGCAAAGATTTTTTTCTAACTACAGTTTTTATCACAAAATTATCAATTTATCGATAATCAGGCTACATCTACCAGTAGCCCAGGGTTGCCACATGCGCTTTTCTGCTTTTTTTTTTCTAGATTTGTAAGACTTTTTTTTCAGCTTGTTTCCAATTTGTCCAATTGTTTCTATGGAATCTGTGGCGCATCCTGAGGGGGGGTCCGAGTTTAACAGAAAAGCCTCTTTGGCGGTGCACTTTTTATGTTTATTTCAATTGTCAAGTGCAGGGGGTATGCACCAGTGGCCAGAAATGCTCTCAAAATAAGCTAAAATGCACCACTGGGTGAGCTCAGTGCTCCCCCAAACCCCCTAGCTGGAAGGAGAGGGTGCATAAATCATTTGGTGGAAACCTTCTTCAGAAAGTAATGCTGCAACCCTATCGTGTGAACTAAAGACACGCTGGTAAATTTTATAAAACTTTGGTAATTTTTTAAAACCATAATTGACAAATTAGATGGGAAACCCAGATCCCGTGCCCCAAATCCTTTTTTCTTTGGTCACTTGCCTTTTTTCGAAAACGTCATGTCACAACCGATTCAGTGTAAACCTCCAAATAATGTTGGGGAATTCTCGCTGGTTTCACATTCGAAATATTGAAGTTTTGGAACTGATTCAGGTTTTAGATAAATCATTACATGTTTCATAAATCTTTGCTGCTACTTCTACTTCAGTTGTATTAGGTACTTTGTGCGGCTAGGTCATGTATGTTGTGAGGAACGTACTTTTAAAGTTACATCCATGTATGTATCTGCAGTTGTGTGGTTACTGTTGAGCAGAGTGTATGTAGCCATTCTTTCCACCCTGAAAAAGAAGAAGTGATGTTTGTTGGCTTGGTTGATGTGTGGTCAAGACTGTGCCAATCAGTTCCCAAAACAAACAAATATTAATGCTTAAACAATTTAATCAGTATTGTAATGTGGAAAAATTGAATAAAAGAAAATGTTATCAAATTTCAGTTAATTTTTAGTGGTTCGGGTACCGGTACTGATTTTTTGGATTAAAATTCAGTTTGTAATCACTTGGACGTTTCAAAATTTTTATCTTGTGAAATGTTCACTTTTAACGTAATTAATTAAAAAAAAAAAACTATTGCTAAATTTTGTGCAATTCCAGGTAGCAAATTAGTGCAAAAAATACTTGTTTTCTCATTCGTGATTTTATTTCTAGTTATGAAAAGAATTGAAAGAATAGTAACGGATTGACCACGCGACTAAACATACAACCAAGCCGATCAAAACAAAAAAGCCAAAGGAAACAAACAAACAAATGTTAAAATGTCACCAGTCTTTCATCCCCGTACCCCCCTTCATTACGCGGGGAAAATACTGCCGCTACGATGCTGCCACCATTTTAATCTGAGCTTTTCCGTACCAAACCTTACCTTATCATCCGTATCAGGTCATACCTTTTGTGAACCGAATCTTCCCCCCTCCCTTCCTCCTCACCTGCCCCTTTTGCAGTTGCCTTGAAATCACGTGACAACCACCTTCATGACGTCACATATCATCTTCCCTCCCACCGCTCTTTCATAAAATGATTTTGTTTTCCCCTTTTCATGACCATTGTTCATTTTCGCAATTTTTGTAACGACCTAGTCTTTTTCCTTTCCCTGTGTTTTGTCTTCAAGCAAATGGCAGTTGTTTTGTTTCGTTTGCTCTTCACGGAGTGAAATTAATATCGTGCGCATTTTTCTGTCCAGAACTGATCACGTGCATTGAGTATAAAGGAAATGATGTGGTTTAAGTTTGATTATATTGGAAGTTTTGTTTAAAATTATTACTCACTGTTTAGTAGGTATTCCCTCAATTATGAGCGGATTTCTGGTGTACTTTCAGTTTCGCAAATTGTAACTATAGTTGTAATCCTAATGCTCCTTCACGTCTTTGCGGAAACTTGTTTGTGAACAATACGAATGCTTTTTTCGTTTGGAAAAAAAGCGATAGAGCTCGTATCCCTATGGAATCACAGGTGAAAATTAAAAACTGAATGTAATTCACTCTAACTAAACGAACCATAATTTGAACTCCAATTCCAGGGGACCAGGATTGTTTTTATTCCTTGGTAATATCAGAAAGTGAATGCAGTTCATGTTAGGGCTGTTGAATTGATGTATGGAAACATATTAACTGCTAAAACTGACACATACTAGCAAAACAGCGAATGTCTTCTATAATTCTGTTTTGACCACAGCTTTCTGATTTAATTGTGCTTAAAGCTTGTAAGTTATTCTTTATGCTTTTATATTATTATGTTTTTTGTTAAATTACATATTAAATTAAATTTGTCTTTAAATAACATGTTAAATTAGTCTTTAAATTATTTCTGCGCGACTTTAATAAATGCTAAAACACCGACGTATTAAAAAAAAATTAAGAGAAAAATTATAACGGCGCTCCAGTTGGTACCTTTTAATCGAATTTATATTTAGGCTGAATTAGAACGTTAATATTTAAAACGATACCGAGTTATGAAAGAACTCTCCAGAAAATACCCTACTGTGATAAAGATACAGAAATTGTGCTGCATAAAAAAAAAATTAATATTTAAAGTTAAAATTATGGCCCTCTAGCAGAACAAAATAGTCATACAACAAACACGTTGTAGTGGGCAAAAGCGCTTCGTATTCGGCTTTGCCATGAACTACGCTCGAGTGTACGGGAGTTCGTTAAGGTTATTGATCCTTTGAGGCGAGCGGTTGTTTCATGTTTTGTTTCGCATGTGATTTCCACCAACTCCAACTCCAACCAGCTAACTTCCTTGTTGAGTCGTCACTTTCACGTTTTTATTTTGTTTAATATCTCTGACACATAACCGTAAAAAATAATAGAACAATGGGTGTAACCAAACCCATCAATACTGATTTCAGAAAATCTGCATCGGGAATTTTAGAAACAATAACAAAACGCCATAAGTTATTACGGCGCGATAACTAGCCGCCGTACAACAGATTCTCGCTCGCGAAGAGCTTTTGCTTGTGCCAACGTGCTCCAACACTTCGACTAGGTCAATGAACATGACACAGGCTAACAACTTAAATTGCCCTCGTGTGGGAGGTAGTTTGAAAAAATGAAAGAATGCTGAAGTTCAAGCGGTTGACCTCGCCACAAAAATCAACAAATTAAAAAGTGATGAACTTAGCATAATTAAAAATAAATACATTAAATTCGTGACGAATAATCTTTGTACTAAGACGCTATTATTTGAGGAATTGTTTTATGTGCAAGCATGTTTTGTTTTGCAAAGTCAGTTCATTGCAAATAAAATTTAAAAGTAAAGGTAAATTACACACTTGGCATTTTTTTCGTTCAAAAGCGTTATTTTTCGCTTATGAAGTGAACTCTTTGGAAACGTTCAAGTATTACCTTCAAGGGGGGAGGGGGTGGCTAGTTGATGACGTAAGCATTGCTACCCCAGTAAAACAAAAATTTAAAGGGTGAAAATGCGCCAAAAAAGGTCCACAAGGAAAACACCCCCTCTTGGCGAGGGGGGGGGGGGGAGGAGATTAGTTAGAAATGACGTAATAATGGAAGGGGTGGGGTTGAGTAATTGCTGACGAGACGTAGGTTGAAAATGACCAATTTTTTGATGACGTAATACTTGAACGTTCCCTTTCCAACTCTACGTAGCTTTCACATGGCTCAATAAATACGAAATAATTGTTAAAAATGTAGGCCTATTGGTTTTAGAAAAATCGGAAATTCGTAAAAATCTGATTTAAAATATGAGTACTCCTTCCTTATTTAAAAAAAAATCGGCTTTGTAAATATTAAGCAAGAAGACTCACTTATTCAAGTTAACAAAACTAAAATTTAGTACAATAATTTTACTAAAATTATTAATGAAATACGTTCAGTAATGCTCATGTTACAGTTGATATCACCTCATGTTGATGTAGGGGTGATAAAGATATTGAAACATCGTAGCCAAACTGCGTCTCCCTTGTCGGGAAAATCTATTAAAATATTGATTCTTTTAAATAAATAAAATAGGATAAAACTTGTCTCCAACTTAATCGCCTTTCATCATCCATTTTGTAGATTAAACCTGTTTTTTTTTTTTAATAACAGACATTTGTTAGAGCCAGGTTCCTGTTAAGTGTCTCTTCATTTGATGATTCTAAAAAAATTAATAAATTATGTGTTTGGTTCGTGTTTGATTCCATTAAATGGTTTATAATGAATAAGTCGCACCTGGATTTTTTCGTATATTTTACACTCAAGTTTATGTCACCAGAATATTTAAACCATTTTATTTCTTCTCCCGTTTTATGACTTGCGCTTTGCTGTGTTTGGTCGATAACGCTAATCGCTCATACACTGTCGTTCTGCTTTGGTCCTCGGTGGCGAGAGGGCGCCACCGTTCGCGCGACCTAGCAGTCTTCCTGGAGCATCAGACTTTTGCTCTGGAATGTGACGTCATCCGCGCCAGTGAGCGAAGAGTTTGTTGACCCACCCGGCGGAATTGTCACCAAAATATTACGACGACGATATTGAATAACGACCGTAATATTATGTAGGTTAATTTGGAAGCAGATTTTAAATATTAGAATGATTTTTTTGGTACCCGTTCATCACGTACAAAATTAAATTGTAATTTAATTAATTACAATTAAAAAAAAATTAATTAATTCAATTAATTTCGGGAAATTTAGCGCTTCAAAATTGCGATTAAAATAAATGCTGTCGTTTAGTTGATGCGCTGCATGAAAGGTAATACGACGCTCCATCGTTTAAACTTAAAATTGGGTTGGAAATTACCAATGCAAATTTATGGGCAGTTCTGGACAAACAAAATGCTGGATGACCCGTGGAGGTATACCCTTTTCAGTGCTTTTTTTTTTCTGTGTAATGTTTAATAACTAGAGCATTTCACCTTCAAATTTAGTACATCATAGTGAAAATAAGTTTTACTTTCCCAATTTTTTCTTCATAGCTTACTGACAAAAATTGTCGCGCGTATAGAGCAATGACATTTGCCGCCATATTGGCACCAGTATGGGTTTTGGAGGGCATAACTACCAAGGTGCACTACACAAAAATGGAGGGAAAAACAATGGAAGAGCGGATTTCTTAGGCTTAAAATAACGTTGTTTTCTCCAACAACAAAACTCGCGCGTTTTAGGTCTAAGAAATCACTCTTCACAGCATCGGCTTCAGTATGACGCCCTTCTGTTTCTCTCTGAAGTGCCCCTTGCAGCTAACCCATTTAGGCTCCAGCATAGAGTTATATACAATAATACTACGTCGTGTCACTGCTCTATTGTGATGTTGGCTTAATGGTAGATTGTCATCAATAAAGGATCGTAACATTCTACTGTGGCGCCACTTACCATCCTCAATGTCATCAGAATGTCGTATTCAGGGGTAGTGTAGTAATTTACAGAATAATTTCAGGATTAACCAAAAAATCCTGATACGTTTTTGGACATGCTGAAACCCACAGAAGTTATAAGTGTAAAAAAAAGCTGAAAATTGATCAACGCCATTTTGTAGAACAAGACATCAAAACTCCACTGAAGTCATGGAGAATGCGGTTTTGGATAATTTTACCAGGAAACTGACACAAAACCTCACGGCCACCTATTATTGACCCGAGTGACCCAGCGAGCTATATATTCTATAGTCCTTGGCATGTACCGTTTTAACGGTTTATTACACGTTCCAGTGTCATGGTGGGTAATATCAGTCTTAAAAAAGATAAGCAGAAGACTTCCTGAAGACGGCACCACAGTTCATGGAACGATTCATGACAGTTTTACCTTTAAAGCATCATAGGCTACATTTGTGTTTTTGTCATCACCTCTTTTCTTCCAAAGAAATATTCCTCTTTCTCCATTTCCTTTTTTTTTTTACCAAGTGGTCCATCAAGTCTCCCTTCGCCATATCAAAACTAGTCAGTTCTTGATCAGAGGGTTCTTCAAACTCCATAACTGGTCAACCAACATACTTCTTCCACATGTACATCATTCCCTCCCCTCCCCCTCTCCCCCAAACCCCTATTGTTTCTCTATTCACATTGTATTCGAAGGTGGGTGAGACATACTGTGATGAAACTATCCAAGCCATGGTTAAAAAAGTAAAACTTGAGAATGTGAGAATGAAACAAAAAATGTGTGAGTATGCGTGTGTATTTTATGTGTAAATATACGAATTTGCATGAGTAATAACCTCGTGTAAACATACGAATATTGATGACAATGTAGTTAATATAAATTTTTAAGGGAATAATTCCACGCTGACCAACGAAACGTCGATAGATTTTCTTCAAAATGAATAATGTGAATATTGTAGTATCCTGCTTGTATGTATGTACTTGATGTGTACTTAGTTGAAATTTTTTTGTTTATATGTTTGATATTTTTTATTTGTGTGAAATGTAATTATTTAGCGAGTGCTTTGACCAGCTTCTTCTCCCTCCCCGCCCCCACCTTTTTTTTTTTGTTGATATATATTATATAGCTACGATTCTTTTTAAAATTTTTATTCAATTATTATGAGCATAATGGCTAGAACTGAATAAT
>JAHWFP010214450.1:0-27624 GCA_023313725.1 Lithobius niger | reverse complement strand
CAACAACCCCAGTTCCCCAAATATGGTAAACAGTTACATTTTTTTTTATTTGTTTGTGTTTTCATTGATTTTCATTTTGCGAAAATCCAGCCACATTGGCACATGAAAGACCTATGCCGTCACTGATGTAACTGTTGCGATACTGTTGTTATTCCATATACACAATTATTTTATTAGCAAGCTAGTGGTACCCCTAACCATCATTCTTTATTAACTTTTTTCACGCAAGTAGGAATTCTGTTATATAGTTCCTTCCAGTTAGGGCGCGTTTACGCAGCGACTCGCTTTTGCATTCTCGCAGCTAGAACTCAATCGCGATGGCAAAGGTGACATTGCCATGGCAACAACGCTAAATGGATTAGCTAAATCCGACATCGTTTGAGTAAATACTTGCAGTCTTATAATCCGTGCCAATAATATAAAGAATTCCTCATGACGAAACAATTTTCCAAAACGCTTCTGAACTCACGTTATTGCTGTTTTCGTTGCGAGGCGGCAGACACAAAACCGCCGCCATGTTGGAATTTGAGCTGATTTCTAGCTTCTAGCTGCGAGAATGCAAAAGCGAATGGTTGCGTAAACCCGGCCTTACTCTGATCTCTAGTTTATCCAAGAGAGCACTAGAGGTACAAATGAATGGCCTTTAGCCTACCATCCTACATGTAAGACACCAATGTTTTAAGTCTCCTCCTGAGTCATGCTTCTCAATAATAGACACATTTTGATGAGTACCACATGGAAGATTAATATTTATATGCATTTATGACGATGTCATTATTCTAACTACGCTGCGAACGATGCAACAATGCTCTAATTTCGAATGATTGTTTTATCCGCTTAGAAAAATGTTGTCAAGTTTTGTTTGTCTGAACTGGTCAGCATGTCATAGGGCCTTAGGGCCTTAGGGCAGATGACCAGGAGTGGTTAACGCTAGTTAAACCCTTTTTTTGTTTAGCATGTCATTCTAGGGTTCCCATGTGTTGATAATATTAATGGGTCAAGTTTAAAATAATTTTAAAAAGTTCAAACGTAAGCCTTCCTACATGTAGGACAGTGGGATATTCTAAGATTCACAGGGGATATCCGTGGTTTGAAAGACTTCCCATACTGCAAACGTTTGTTCAGAGTGGCTGTGGACTCATTCGACTTGTATAAGTTGTAAGCTGATCTTAAGGATTTTTTTTTTTATTTTCTGACTGCATAGATGCTTCTTTTCGACTAAGTCTCATTCAATCAGCTAGAGGGAACTCTGGCTGTCCCTATTGTGAGCGCAGACAGTCCTTGACAGTGCGAGAACTTTTTTTTCAGAGGGGTCTTTCTGCATAAGATTCCTTCAAGTAAATTTGTGAAAGCATTCGCCTCGTTTGTTTAAACCAGACTTCTGAAGCTTGAATGTTAAAAAAGAAGACGACTGGGTTAGTGGGTTTTGGGTTTAGCTTGATAGAGATGACAGTAGATCATCTCTATTAAGGTACAACCAAAACCCACTAACCCAGTCGTCTTCAATTAATTTAATTTCCCATATTTACTTATTTTTTAGCATTGTTCACTAATTTCAAAACCTGTTAAGGGATTAGTCCGTTTGAATATTTACCATTTTGTTTTATAATAATAATAATCTGATTTGTTGCACCAATGCACCAGCAACACTACATGGAAGTGTCAGCGAGTACCACTTAACACCAGCCCAAAAGAAAAAAAAACAGAGGTGATCACCAGCAATAAAGTGTCTAGCGGCCATAACAGACTCGTATGGAAGAGCATTCCACAGTTTTACAGCTCGTGATGAAAAAAAAATACCTACGACAGTTAGATGTGAACCCTGGAACAATCTGCTTGAGTGGATGTCCTGTGGTATTACTCTCCTCGCGAACCAAGAAAAAACTGCTTCATAAATGGCAGTATCTGCTCACTTGTTGCATAGAGATGCTTTTCTCAGTATGGACAGTTATAACGTTGCCTTTCTAGTTGCAATAACTCATATGGAAACTTCAGCGGACTCTTACAGTTTTTGTTTTCGCTTATAGGCAGAGGTTTATAAATAAATAAATATTCGTTGCAGGAGCAACAGGACTAACAAGGGCTGAATAGCCACTAACTGTTAGCCTAAAAAAGATAAAGAGCCTGACCAGATTAAGTCAATTGTCAATAAAAAGTTGATGCAGTAAAAATTAGAAAGATAGATTGATGCAGTGACTGCATGTCCAGTGCGAAGAAAAATAAAATCATTGGCTGCCACAAAATTGGGGCCTCTTGAGGAAGCGAGTCAGATCTATATTCATTAGATAGCGCTTGAATGCAAGCACCGTTGGCGCCATAACCATGTGCTCCTCCAGTGAATTCCAGACGGGGACCACCCTTACGGCAAAGAAATTTCTGCGGCAAGTCAATCGTGTCTTAGGTACGCTCAGTTTTAGGCTATGACCTCTCGTCCAATTTACAGTGCTGAGCTCAAATAAAGGGAGATCGACCGAAAGCAGACCACGCAGTATCTTGAAAGCCAGTAAAAGATCGGCCTTTAAGCGGCGCAACTCCAGTGATTCAATACCCAGTGTTTTGAGCCGTAAATAATACGGCAAATGTTTCGTTCCAGTTTGTGACTTTGTAAACCTGCGCTGAACCGACTCCAGATGGTCAATATCCCGCAGAAGGTGTGGAGACCAAACCGGGCTCGCATACTCCAAAAGAGGTCTAACATAAACTTTAAAAGCACGCAGTTTTGTTTCAGTGCAGCCCGAAGTAAATATCCGCTGAATCAACCCCAGACGACGACCTGCATTCGCTGTAATATGTGCACAATGAGTCGATGATTTTAAGCTTGAATCGAACCAGACACCCAGATCTTTTACCAAATTAACACCTGGTATGCTGATACCCTCAATATCATAAATGTAGCCCAGATTTAGGTTACCAATATGGAAACATTTAGACTTGGCTTCGGAGATTGGAAGTTGCCAGTCCTTTGCCCACTGAGAAACATAGTTGATTTCGGCTTGGATTAGGTCATTATTTAAACTACTTAGGGTAACAGAATGCAGCTTGAGGTCGTCCGCGAATTTTGCCTGCTCAACAGATTCAGAGTTACAGTATAAATCATTCAGGAAGAGGACGAACAGAAACGGTCCCAACACGGAGCCTTGAGGGACTCCACTGATAACGTTAACTTCAGCCGAGCTAGTTGTCCCAAGAATAACCCGTTGGGTGCGTCCAGATAAAAATGCCTTGATCCACGCTAAAAGTTTTCCATCGAACCCATAAGTTTGAAGTTTAAAAAGGAGTTTACTATGCACAACCGATTCGAATGCTTTTTTAAAGTCAAATAGGATTTCGTCAGAAGGTACGCCAATATCCAATGCTTGGGTCCAACAGTCTAACGCAGAAAGTAATTGGAGAGTAGAGGAGCGACCTGGCATAAAACCAAATTGGTCGTCCTTAATTAGGTGATGGTTGGTTGTGTACCAGAGCATCTTATCACGAATAATTTTCTCTAACACTTTACAGGGGACGACCGTAAGTGCGATAGGTCTGTAATTGTGTGGATCAGCGGGGTTGCCCTTCTTAAAGATAGGTGTCACATTTGCCGTCAACCAAATGGAAGGCAATCTGCCAGAAGTAAGTGAATGCTTAAAGATGTAAGTTAAAGGACCACAGATTTGAGAACGTATTTCTCTGTAGAAGTGGGCAGAAAACCCGTCAGGCCCAACCGCATGGCTTGGTCTAAGGGTAGTGAGAGCTGAAAGCACGTCACTGGATTTAATTTCCACCGTGCTACAGGGGTCCCTGTCTAATTGATTATAAATACTCATGGTAGGAATAAAATTATTGTCGGTGATACCGTTTTCGGCAAAAATCTCGTTTAGGACAGAGGCTTTAGCTGTCGTGTCAGTAATATAATTGCCTCTCACCTTCAGGGGAGGTATAGATCTTGAAACACCAGTTTTTTGACGGAAAAAACGAAAAAGGGATGCAGGAGTGCCTTCAGCCAAGACGAAACATTCCTGTTTACGTTGATGGTTTTTTAGAGCCACCACATAGTTTTTTCGGTGCAAATTATATGTTCTTAAGATGTCAATGGAACGATTTGCCTTATAGCGATGCCACAGGATAATTTTCTTCCGAGCCAACTTCCTAAGATCAATAGGGATTTTGGTACCCTTCGGACTCGAAGTACGGTTAGAACTGCACACCGAAACCAGGCGATTAATAACCTCCAGAAACTGGTCCCATGCTTCATCAACGGTACGAGCAGTTATAATGGGTAACCAGTTGACAGTATCTAACCGACGCTTAAGATCAGTGAAATTAATAGTTCGTTTAACAAAAGTTGTCGCAGCAAGTGGGTTTAGCAATTGAACTCTAAAGTGCACCGTACAGTGGTCACTGAGACCAAGATGAGGACCAACCACCACATCAAACACAGTGCGATCATCATCAGTGAAAAGTAGGTCGAGAATATTTGACCCACGGGTTGGTTCAGATACTAACTGAGTAAGACCATGGATGGCAATACCATCCAGAAAATTTTGGTGGACAGCGTTTGTAGCTCTGACTGACTGCCAGTTCACAGTAGAGAGGTTAAAATCGCCGATGACCACATTTGAGAAGTGTGGTTTGATGGAAGAGTTAATAAAGTCGCACATGTGTTTGACCTGCAGGTCATCGTATCCATCTGGGATATAACCGAGAATGAAATTTAGTTTTGATGAAATGAGGACTACTGTGATTGCCTCAGCCACACTAGACGTATTTTCCAAGACAAGGTCAATACCCCTGCGATGGACCACCATGACACCACCAGCACGAGTACCGCGATCTCTCCTAAAAACATCGTAAGGGTGGCCCCCAGTAACCATACAATCCGTCATGGTGGAATTCAACCAAGTTTCAACCACGAAAAGCAAATCAAATCTATGCAAAGCTAAAAGGGCATGGAAATCACACAAATTGGCAATCACACTTCGAGCGTTAAGCAAAGCACAGTTTAAGCCAAGAGTTCTCCCGTCTGTACCCCTAAAAGTCACCTGGGCCGGGCTTAAACCCCCAGTAAACGTCCCATTTACAGTTCCAAGTTTCCCTGGCCAGACAGCACCCTCCCAAGCTCCTCCTGAAGAGCAATTTTTCCAGTATGTGTTAAGTGGAGACCGTCACGTGAGACCAAGCCCCTACCCAAGATAATTTGCTCATCGACAGAGATGTAATTACAGCCGGTGGCCATGCACAATTGCTTCAGTTTTGTATTCGTGCACACAACATCATTATCTCCGTGGTTTACGTTTTTGGCAAGTCGAGGGAACAAGCCCACAAATGTCAGTTTGGCCCTTGGTTTGAGCGAACGCACTGTTTGAACGATGTTAGATAGATGGTCCACAATGATGCTTGGAGAATCAACCAGAATATTATTTGATCCGGCAGTAACTATAATGGAGGGCGAATCCCCTGCAGACACTAACAACTCAGGAATGAAATTTGCTATTCGTTGCACATTGGCGCCCGGCAAAACCCATGTTCTTGAGCTGGCTTGCACCCCCCCACGGAGGGATCTTGCATGGGAATCCCCAACGATAACTGTTTGTATGTTCTCATTACTGTCATTGCACGAACGTGGAACTACATTGATGTTATCCTGCTTATTACAAGCCGGCGGCAAACTTGAACGATTCTCGTGTTCCCGTGTTCTTGTAGGGTTATTTTGTTCCAGGATTCGTATTTGTGCAGCGTTCCGATTCACACGTAGGGTTCTGTTATCTTCAAGCAATGGAACTGAGTTGTCAGGGGTAGCACGGGAGCCACACGGTTTCGGATTAGACGTTGGCTTTGTCCGACGATCACGTCGAATCGTCACAGTCTCAGGGAAAACAAAGGCCCCAGCTTCGAAGACTTCAGTAGATGGATTGTTCACATGAGCAGAAACTACTCGCAGTCTGCTGTCATTTTGCTTGTGCAATATGGTGGTCACAACAACTCCGCCCTTTGTTGCACCACCAGTTTCTGGGGATTCCATCGACGGGTGAATCAAATCCGACATCCTTATTTCGTGTTGTTTCAGTTGTTGTTCAACTTGATCATTCAAGAGGCTGGCATGTTGTAATAAAAGGTTTTCCATTTTTGATTCAAGGTTTTTTAAAGTGATATTGACTACAGCACTAAAGGCATCAAGAAACGACATGACTTTATCTGTAAAACCCTGCGAGACATTTTCAGCCGAATCCTCATTTGCGTGCTCTGGCAAGACATGGCTTGACGTTGTATGGCCAGAGGTCAATGGCTGAGTTGCACAATTATTGCTGCAATTAATGCAACGAGTTTTGCTGCGAACTACCTCGCGTACAGCGTGTAATGAGTCTGAAATGGTTGAACTCAGCTAGTCAAGTTTACAATTTACTTCGTGATTTGCCACCTCGGATTCAAGTCTTGAAATTTCCAGAGCGTTTTGGAAATAATCAAGTGGCATCTGCCCATTAATTGTTAGGGCCGGAGACAAGGGTGTATCTTGTTGAAGGTTGACGTCGATCTGTGCGCAGTCAGTAGTCAGATCTGACATTAGCATGCCATTGTTTGTTTTGTTCTTTGTGTTAAGCACCCTCTTTTTTTTCTTCCCCAAGTTGCCACGTTTTGGGTTGATGGATCGTTGTGGCCTCGATTCTGCAAGTTTCGAGCGATGGAAAGTTTTTCTCAGGCGTGAACTGATGTAGCCCAACGGTGTGCTCGTCAAAGACATGATCCACCACGTTCACACACAAAAAAAAAAACATCAGCAAAAAAGGGGGAAAAAAATAAATTCACAATTTGTCCCATTAGACTTCCGTACGCAGCATGTTGGTCAGTGTAAAATGGAAGAAAATGGCTGTCGCCCTGCAGCTTCCGTAGCACTCCAGTTTGAGCAAGACATCGACACAAAGATCGATATAGCTCCCAAACTACGCCACAAACAAGCTTATGATCTGCAGAACAGTGAACACTGATGATTGAGGTTACAATATAACTCACCTCCAGTGTCCGATGGTTTGTAAAACCGTGAAAAAAGAATCAGTTGGTAGAGACAAAAACACACGCCACTTGCTAACCGGACGAGTCCATCTTTTTTTTCACAAAAGTGATTTATGTAGTGCATATACTTTATTCAGTAAAGACAACTACGATTTAGGCTTTGATTCAACAGGTGGCAGTAACTGTTTAGGAAATCCTTGATTAGCATGGAGTAGCAGTGGATGGCAGTAGATATTCTCAAATTACTTATTCAGCACACGCTCATCATTTGGGCTAGATGATACTAGCTGGTTGGGGATTACGTAATTTTGCACATTTGCTGCCAATAATGGTATTTTCACCAGGTTTCAATATTTGTTAAAGGGAATACTTTGTTCACTTTAAATGTACGTCGTTTGCTCCCTAAATGGCGGTGTCTTCATTGATGGTGTTTAATACAAACAGGTTACTAACAAAACACTATCTATACGAAGTAAACCGACCCGTCTGCTACCTAATTATAGCCCCGTCAGTTTTTTTTTTTTTGGCTGGGTCTACTATGCATTTGGGTTACATCTGAGTTACTCATTCATGGTATGTAAAGATTGCTTATTGTATTGCAGTGGGTATTGACCATTCCGTTTTCCACATTTAAAATTATTTGTGTATATTTGGTAGAGAAATCCGTATTCACCATGTTTGGATACCATGCTTAGGGCCCCCACGCACTAAGCAGCCAGGTCGTGCGGCCAGTGGTTGTCGCGACCAAAAAACATGGCGGTGTGCTGTGCGGCCACGTCCGTTTTCATTAATTATTCTCGATCACGTGGTGAAAAATGAACACGGAGCAAGTTTTGTCGCCCTGTGGTCACCTGCACGCCACCCGGAATCCCAGTAGCCACTGCGACTGACTGACACAGTTCTGCATATACCGTAAGCATTCTCATTGGCTGCAGCAACCTGGTTGCGTGAATTAGCTGCCTAGTGAGCGGAGGCCCTTATTCGTCCAACATCAGAGGAGACAGGATTTTCAACTTAATTTCTGGAATCGGCTCATTTTTCAGTATAAAAAAAAGGGAGAAGGAAAAGGTGCTAGGGAAGTTATACCTGACTTTTTCTGAACTTATTAGCCACTTATTTCGTTTCCATGCCATCCTTCCTTCCTTTGTGCATCCCCTTTGCTTGTTCGTGAATATTTGCACGAAGACTGCTAGTTGCAAACAAATTTATTTGTCACTTTTCCTTTGCTTTTGTTGTTCTTTTCCATTTATAAAAACTGTAGTCAACCGTCCAGTTTCTGTATTGTTTGTGTCTCCTTATATTATTACTTCTTTTATCGTTAACTTTAGCTTAACTAAGTGATATATCCTATCAATTGTTGCACTCTCTTTACATCCTTTTGCATTATTGCAACTGTATTGTTTCCTTACATTTCAATTATCTCACTGGTTTTCCTTGGAGTTCTCCAGCTAAATTGTCCCTCTCACAGTCGTGGGCAAATAACTGTTTGCAGTTTGGGCTCGTGCTCCCTAAAGCAAAAAACAAAAAAATAAAAAATACTGTGTCATTCTTATTTTATTAATGAACTCGTTTTTGTTAACCAATGTATTTTTATTTAATTATAACCCTCACTCTCTTCTCTTAAGGAGGAAGCCATATTAAATTATGCCCTGATGAGCACTCGAGTCAGCGTTTTATACCTCACAAGATATGTTCACAGTGGATCAATTCGTAAAGAAGTACGTGATTGACTTCTATGAAGTAAACATTACGAAGTATTCCCGTTTGTTGGTTAA
Organism: Lithobius niger; assembly: GCA_023313725.1. Classification (NCBI taxonomy): domain Eukaryota; kingdom Metazoa; phylum Arthropoda; class Chilopoda; order Lithobiomorpha; family Lithobiidae; genus Lithobius; species Lithobius niger. The sequence goes on along the minus strand of JAHWFP010214450.1, from coordinate 18,862 downwards.
CTCCTTGCCTAATGTGGCGATTTAATGCAGAGGAAACAGATCAGGTTACCACAGGGTTCATACTCGTATCTGAAAATGACTATGCCTGATTTTCCCTGACTTATTTCTTCAAATAACCCTGACCAAAATACTTGCACTTTTTCAATTTTTTAAAATTATACAGTCAACTGCTCATTCTGCAAGCCTGGCATCATAACTACATATGGATGGTGGCTGCAAATGTTTTTCATTTTTTTTTTATTTAAAAATAGGACAAGAAGATAAAAATGAAAACAAAAACTCTAAAAATGAAAAAAAACTCTTAATACAAAGAATGGGTCTAAAAACAACCAGTTCATTCTAAAAACGAATATCCCTATCATTGATTTTTCACCAATTTTCCATTTTTCCCGTGACTTTCCCTCATCGTATTTCATATCCCTGACTACCTCTGATTTTCCCAGACTTTCCAAGCCGGTATGAACCCTGTACCAGTAAAGAGAAACATGGGCGCTAACAGACTTCTGTTATCTCTTTCTTCTAAGCAATTTGTATGTTTCAAGTGAAATAGACACCTGACTAGTATTTACTTGGCCCAAATCACGACGTAGTCGACATTCATTTCGCATGGGAAAGTTTCAAAAGTCTTTCTGAATCCACATAATGGAGCTCGAAAAGGAGAAATACTATTAGGTGAAGAGGTATAGGCGACGTAAACCGCATTCTACCCATTTAAGGCCCATGAAAGAAACGAAACCAGTATCCACCGCGTTTTTTCCACAGTCCACATGCGCGTTCTCGTATAACTAAGACTGAAATGAGCAAACTTATGGTCACCCAAACAGAGTTACTGAGATCCCATTTCAGAAGCCAAGTGCATTTTCTGTACAATTGGTGTAGAACACCGTTTCCAGGTTTAAAATCTGTCTAATCTAAACAGTGTGAAATACAGCGCGTTAAAAAAATATTCAAGCATTGATTCTCGAAATTCTCAACTAAACTGTTTTCTTGATCCTGGCAACATTTCTTCTTTTTTACGTTTCACCCATTTTAAATAAAATTGAGATTCGGTGGAGTTTACTTGCCAAACAGTGAGGCACCCACGAAGATCATAAAAAGACGTCTTTATTAAAAATTTCGGTTCTAAATAGCCTTTGAACCTTGGTCACTAAAAACATGTTGGACAGATACGTAAACTTGCCTGCTGTAGGCACACCCCACCATATTGGATTCACCCATCAGACTCCAATTTGGCGAGGTGTGCCTACAGCGGGCAAGTTTACGTATCTTTCTAACATTTTTTTAGTGACCAAAGTTCAAAGATTATTTAGCAGCGACAATTTTAATAAGGCCGCCTTTTCATCTCCGTGGGTGTCTCGCTGTCGTAAAGTGAACTGTACTGAATTTTTATCCCCACGACCAACATTTTTCTGAACGTTAAGATTCGTGATTTTAATCCGAAACTAAATTGGACAATACGTATGCGTATCAGCTCTAAGGTCATGCAAAGCTATAAGAATGGCAGGAAAATAAAGGAAGCAGACTTTCACCAGTGAGTGAAGTTTGAAACATAAAATTAGTAAAAAGTGCTCACTTAAAGGGCAATTACAACCATTTTGCCATGCATGTTTTACTTTTGGATCACTTACACAATAACTAAACGCAAGAATTGCGGTAAGAATACGTTACGTACGTCCGATACAACAATTTAAATTACCGTATCACCAAAACACGATACGGAGACCGCCACTGTTTTGCTGGAACGCGCAGAAATTAATGCCGACAGATGGTGCTTATCGATTTTAACTCGCAGCCGATTGAGATAGCTGTGTTGGCTGTGAGTAGCTCTAGCGTTTGACGGCCTTAGCTGGCCGACTACTGTCGATTTGAGCTAAGGCCGTCAGACACTTGAGCTACTCACAGCCAACACAGCTATCTCAATCGGCTGCGAGTCGAAATCGATAAGCACCATCTGTCGGCTTTAATTTCTGCACGTTCCACCAAAACAATGGCGGTCTCCGTCTCGTGTTTTGGTGATGCAGTAATTAAATTTTTGTATCGGACGTACGTAACGTATTCCTACCGCAATTCATGTGTTTAGTTATTGCTTAAGTGATCCAAAAGTAAAACATGCATGTCAAAATGGATGTAATTGCCCTTTAATTAGAGCAAAACCTTGTTTGTTTAACTCATTAACAGGGTTCGTACACAAGAGACGAAGCAATTTTTAGGGCCTTTTCAAGGCTTTTCAAGGCCAACTCTAAACCAATTTCAAGGCCGTTTTGCACACGAAATTGTTAAAAATTACCCTAAAACAAATTCATTCTTTTTGCTAGCCTCTACTCTATAATTGAATAAACATCCATTTAAAAGTTATTTATTTTGTCCCCATCGTGGGACAAGTTGCCTTTCCAACACTGCACTTATACGTGAATACGAACGAAGGCACGTTGTATCGTTAACAGAAGATAAGCATTAGGCCGATAAACTATTTTTTAAAATTTATTTATGAATTTGAGTATAAATTGACTGTGTTTCATCAAACATAGTACGCTAACAAAATTCAAGACCATTTCAAAGCTCTTACCCAAAAAATGCCAATTTTCAAGGCTCTTCAAGCCTTGAATTTTTGGTTTTGTAATTTAAGGCTTTTCAAGGAATTCGATTCCGTGTACGAACCCTGAAACAAATAATAAATAGTAACAAGAATTTATAAGGGTGGTTGTCTGAAATATGCATTTCTTCAATACAGTGTCGAGTTGCTAGTATTCTGTTATGGGACTAGTATACCATGATGCACTGGGCATTTGACCTTAGATAGACTGGTGATCAGTGTCCTCAAAACAACCAATCAACTGTGGGATTGTTTCAAGCTTAGTGGCGTATACAGCAGCTGTTCTGGCATGTGTACTTATGAACTGATGTTAAACTTAAAAGGTTTCTTTGCAGCGACTTGGGCATTGAGCCCAGTGGTTAGACATGAATTGGGTACCCGGAAATTCACGGTTTGATTCCCGGCTGATGATATGATGTGAATTATTCCACTAGATGGCTGTACAACAGCCCACCTAGGTATTTCCAAGAAAATTTGTCCCTCACAATTTCGAGATCACCTTAGCAGTTGAAAAGGCCGTTAATCAGAACTTTGCTTCTCTGCTACATACTGTGGCTTTTGTTTGTTTGGTTTCAACGAAAGGCCTTGTACAAAGAGGACGTGTAAAATGAATGTTAAATACTACTACATCTGTTATTGTTTTCTTTTTTAATTCAGAAAAGAAATCATTTGAGTTACTACAACGACGGTGCATTTCTACATGTAATAATAAGATAAACATCAAGTATAAAAGTGGTGTAGTTTTTTCTCAAACTATTGCCATGTACAGACAAAAATATTCTATGTATATGTTATGTATGTATACATTTTCTATTTATATATATAATTATATATATATATGTATATATGACAAGCACATTTTTTTTTTACAAGTTTTGAGTGTGATAGTTATTAATGATCATTTATTCTATACATTTTCTATTACTTACGGAATTTTTTATATTTTTTCTTTCACTTTGTAAACAAATACTGTTAACAAAATAAAACGAGTGTCTACTTGATTGAGTCAAAGCGAGAAGCTTGCCAGCAGCTAAAAGGCCTAAGACACAAATTCGACACTGCAAATAAATTGGAGGGTTGAAGCATTTTTTTTGTTTTTCCTTCATCATTTAAAACTGTTGCCTTAAGAGGTGGCGTTAGGGTATTTAAGTATGACATAACTTCCGTAAACTGTATACTATTCTTTCAAGTTTTATTTTAAATCTTTGGCCAAACAATGAAAGTGATGAATTAATTTGATATCAATTTCGTTTACCATCTAACCGGTTGGTGCTCTATTTCCGTGGATTTTAACTTGAAATCAAAAAGCAAATAAAGGCATTGCTAACTTATTTTCAAACCTAAGTACTACAACATAACCATTCCTTGAAGTGAATTCAAGGAAAACTTGATTTAAGAGGCGTAATACTATTCACAAGACACTCTATAGGCAGCTAAGAAATCCCCTAATTGAGGATATATTTGCATTGTTTGAGAGAGACCCAGTACTCCAATGTTCAACAGTTTAGACGAAATTTGAATATTGGTGCAAACACATTCTTGTTCAATTGTTGATGGTCAACAGCTTGAAGGCATGGCCACAATAAACATTCTGGTAGCACTTAACAAATCTTAGTACAGCAACATTTTGAGAATCATGAATAGTGTGTGCAATTTAGGCTCTTGAAATTTACTCTTTAACTCTTGGTGGCTTTAGTAATTGTACGAAATCGAGGTTTGTTAATTCGATCACAATGTGCTACAATCAGTCCAATCCTTCTTGAAGTAAGGTTCAAAGTAAAATAAAATTCAGCATACTATCCCAACTATAGGTAAAACAATTTCTGCGTCACCTGGAATTTTGTAGCTCTGTAAGAAACAGTAGAGCTAAACTAATTGATTTATAGTAGAGCTATACATGCATTTATAACATGTTCCTAACTATACGACACTTCGTTCTGTAAAACACAGTGAAAATGTAGCTGGACGCACCAATTAAACAATCCAGTATGACGTAAGGGAAAGTTATATTTTCGTATTTGGCTTTTTCAATAAATTAGCAAATTCACGAACAATACATGGCCTAAAGGAAGTTATTATTGAAGTAGATGTATTCAAACTGCTCCATCAGTGTGTAGCTGTGAGTTTATGCATCACTAGAAGTTTAAAATTGGTAAGGTGCTCACACCAATGCTGAGCAGTGGCATGTACGTTGGCACACTGCTGGGAACAATTATTATGAACCAGCCGTTGCTTTTAGAAAACTGTTTCGCATCACATGCTGCAAATTTTGCCTCACTGACACATTGATTGCGTAACGATCCACGCACTTCAACAGGTGTGAGGATCGAAGCACTATTTAGTAGTAACCAAACTGTCCAATTATTTGTGCTTTGATTTCAGTTCTACTGCATGTATATTCTATATGGCATGGGTGGTTTGTTTAAGACAAAAGCAATATAGATTCAGAGCATTTCTTTATGTCTAAGAAACCTGGCATGTAAAATAAATATACTACGTTGGCAACGCTACAGTTTCTGCCATAAATAAACGAGATCTCAGCATTGAGTTTAAAGCTTATCATATAGCTGTTACATCATAATTAGAAGTCAGTTGAGCTAAATGTTACGTTTTTTATTTGATGAAGGTGTGATATTTCAAGTGTGTTCCACATGACACATGAAAGGCTGCAGATAAACAGCTACGCTAAACTGACTTGTTCTTGCAACTGCGGTATCCTTGTTGGTTATAACAAGTCTGTGATATCAACTAGTGTCAAAAGCTGTGTCAAAACTAAAGCATCGTCTTTAGTTTTGAAACGCGTATATCCTAACAAAAGTTTTGAAATATAGGATTGTATGCAGCTGTCAAAAGCTCTTCACACAATGCAACTGATCACGAAAATTCATTTTTTTAATACAATTTTAACTACCGTAGCGTAACTTGGAGCTTAATGAGACTCAACTTCACAGATGACAGAAGAGTTTATGTGGTCAAAACTTTGTAGAGTTAACGTGTTTAAAAGAAAACCTACAGTATGCTAGTTGAAAACGATAATCAAGTTCTGAACTTTTCGGTTTAAAAGAATATTACATTCACTTAACTGTGGTATCTACGTTAAAGTGAGCCTGTGCATAATTTGTCTTAAGTAGTTATCTAATTTCACTAGTAAACACACACGTTACGGGTTCATTTCAATATTGGCACACATTTAGATTCGTTAATGGTTGTTCATTATAAAGTGAACAATTCATGCCCATATACTGCATTGATGGTATGACATAGATAATTCAAAACTAACAATGGAGCTTTGTGAAACAATGTTCATACACGTTTGCCTTACTTTATCATTCATGACTTCACACAATTATGGTAATCCTTGACAATGACACTTACCAAATTGTTGATAAGTGTTTTCCCTACTTTGTCTACAGACAATGAAAAGCTGAGAAGACCACAAGTTGCTAGTAGTTGTAAATAATTAAAATTGCTAATATGAGGCATCTTTTTGTTTGTGAAAACCTTACACGCGTAAATTCATTCATTCATTCATCTTTTGTCAGATTGAGTAGCACATCCCACAGTTCAGTGTTGGATTAATGATACAAGTCGAAGCATGCTATTTAATTCAAGCGTAAGACTGCATCTACAGCAGATTCTTGCATTTTTACATCAATAAATTAGAAAATGACTAAAACAAACATGAATGATATTGTAATTTTCTGACAAGTTGGCGCACAATGATCATTATATACATTTGATAATGCACGCAAGATCAACCTGTCTACACTTCTAGCCTAAGGCTCAATCACAAAATCGTTGTTACTTTTAGCACTTATTTCTTTCATTATTTCTACTGTAATTAAACAAGCATAGGATCTCTATGTACAATTGTATATAATAGTGTGGGATACTGTCGCTTTCTACTATGTATAACCAATATACTGAAGAGTAGCAAGAAAATCGGGATCCATACGTATTGTTTTTGTATGTACCAGCATGAGGGTAGTTGCAAGAATAACATTTGCTTTTCTGTTCTAAATTTATTGTCTGAAGACACGATCAAACATATTCTGTACTAGTTTGTCGATCCATACGTTAAAATATTGATGGTGAAAGTTTCACCACTTTTAAATAATCGTTACCAAAATAGAATTTTAGTTAGTGTCTAAGTGGAAATTTACTGAAATTTCATCGTTTAGCTTTATATGCCCATTAACTTCCACTGTTGTATAGGACAGGTGTGTTAAAAATAATTTACTATTTTAGGACGTTTTGAAAGCTGGTTTACATTTTTAACAATGTGAAAGACTTTCCTCTTCTGCTCTCGTGACGTAGCAATAGTTACTGGAAATATACCGTTTAGCATTTGTTTTTATTTATTGGGCTGCATTTATATTTACTGGAAGTGGAAGCAACAAATTGTAAAATAAAGATAATAATAATAATTTGCTCACGTCAAAAATAATATAAAGCTACATGTTTCAGCTCTCTTTACGCGTAAGCCATTTTCAAATGCCTCAAAGTGGGGGGCTAACCATTGGGCATGCGTCGGACAGCCTTCTTATACATTACAAGTTTGGGATAGTTTTGGCCCGAATACATTTTTTCAGGCAAACATCATCAAATTAACTTTCAATAAGAAAATAAAACGACGACGAAAAGTTGATGATGGTTTAGGACTTTGGTGCATTCCAGTTTAAAGATTTGTATGTGGGTAACAAATTAAATAAGATGTTCACTGGGTTGTCCTTATTTTACGTAGGCTTTTACAGAAGCATTAATTATTTGTTAGGATTGTAAATCCTACCGTATTACCATACTGCAATTTGTTTGGTATGCCATTGCAGTAGGCATGTCAGGAGATCTCATTATACAAAATATGTTGAGACTGAAGAAATGCGTACTATACACAAACTATCACTCGGTGTAGGCACAAAGCAGAAATCAATTTACAAAGGACAAAACTTGCCTTGATGAAGAATTATAGTATGACAATCAATTATCTACACTTCCATCTGTTGACAGTTTGCCAAAAAACATTTAAAAAGTTTGTGGCGAAACAAATTAAACATTGTAGCCAGTTGTTCGTAACAAGCATCAATTAGCAGTTGCCATTTTTTAAAAATCGTCATAGCTTCCTGTGTACTGTCACTACGTTAAGACACAGGTAATGGTTCAGCAAACGTTACGCGTTTTTGTGTTCGTTGATGTGTTTGCTTTTCGCAATATGAGTCATGCTGTACAGGATAATTGCTTCACCTAAGCACGGGCTCATCTCTAATACTGCGTTCTAGATCATTTAGAGCAATAACATCGATAGCCTACTAGAGTCTACACAAACAGCATTAGGTTCATTGTTTTGGCTTCACCTACCTCACAGACATAACTAACAACTACAAACAGTAGAAGCACAGCGGCAGCAGAATGTTTTCGGTAGACTGGAAACGCCCAAAAGATGGAGCAGGGGACACAAATGCGTTTTGGTGGACACGCTACTAAAAAGCAACTTTACACCTTGTTAGTTTAAAAAAATAATCCCGCATATCGCTTAGGGACATGCCAGTATTGAAGAAGGGGTGGAGCTTTTTTTTTGTCTCCTCGGAGGAAGTGTAGCCAAAAACATTTTCTCACACACAAAACTAGAGAGGGAGTTTCTCACTGGGACATAAGAAGACGTTTCATACTGATCATCACTCACATGCCCTCTACACCATAAGATTCAATATGCACAACCGCATCGAAACCATGTTTTAGTCTACTCAGGCTTGAGCCGGTGCCACTGTGTGACCGTCTGCTTCGGTTTTGAGATCATCTCGTTCCAGTGCTTGGATTCGGTAACACCGCCTTTACTCGACATGACGATCTTGCCAATGAGTTCGTTACGCCCAACTGAATCAAAATCCATGACAGATACGAGCAGAGAGGTCTCGCGTAACTTTTCCCATGGCACCGTGAAAGCAAAAGACTCGTTGTACACGGGATTCAGGGTCCGCTTGATGATGCATGTCTTCTTCTTCTCCACACGCTTATCTCCATGCTGGAGCCAGACTTTAACATAAGGATCTGCAAAATAAATTAACAAATTATAGTTAATTAACTAGGGATCTATTTAATTTTGTTACTACTTGATAAAATATTCTATAGATGACCTGAAACAAAACATTAACCCCTAGGTATTTATTCACTTTGTTATTGCTTGGTAAAATGTTCTAAGGAGGAGCCATGAAGCAAAATTATCATGGTGCATGTGGCTGTAACTTACATGCAGCAAGACTCGCTTCCCATAACATTCTAGCATACGAATCCGGTTACCATATTTTCTCGAGTGAGCACTCGGGTGCTTATTAGTTGTGGGACGTTCTAAACCCAGTGCTAATTCCATGCCTGGCACTTTTTTTAGGCCCGGTGCCCATTTTTCGACAGCCGAACCATTAAACTTACATTTTCAAGCCATTGTAAGGTGAAATGTATAAAGCAAAAGTTTACTGTAAATTGCGTAAACTTAACTCATTGTTGTCTGATGCTACTATACGGTTTTACTTAAGGGCAATCACAAACATATTATGCTTATTAGGTTCGTAACATTCTAAACCCAGTACGAGTTGCAGGCCTGGAGCTTTTTAGAAGCCCGGCGCTCATTAATTTTCGTAGCCGGTCATTAAACTTGCATTGTTAATCCATTGTAGGATGAAATATCTGAATCAAAGCATATTGTAAATTGAATGAACTTGATTTCATCGTTGTTTGACGCTAGTACACGGTTTTAGTTGATAATCACAAAAGTATTACGAGCTTGGTCACACGTTTAAAGGTAGCATCCTTGAGTTACACCTTTTCTGAATACCACTCGGGAATTGCAGCACAATATGATATATGCTGCTGTGTTACTGTATTTCTTATAAATAAATAAATAAATAATGGTTTATTTCAAATAATAGGCACAAGTACCACGTATACACCACCTTTATGGTGCATTTACGCGAAGATGTCGCTTTGCATTCTCGTAGCTAGAATTTACTCGCAATGGTGAATGAACCGTTGCCATGTAGCAAAGCTATCTTGATTAGCTATCTGGGATATCGTTTGGGAAAATGTTTGCGGTAGTGTAACCCATGATATTAAGATAAGAAATCCTCTTGACAAAACAATTTTCCCAGTCACTTCTCAACTCTCAATACTGATTACTTTCGCTACGAAACCATTGCCATGTTGGAAAGTCAGGTGATCTTTAGGGTCTAAGTGCAAAGCAAGTTCGTTGCATAAATATGTTCTTACTCCTTTATGAATTCAGTTAAATACATAGATCAGGATGGCCTAAATGGAAGATATCATTCAGACTCGTAAGCAAAGGGAATTAGTTATACGGGACAGAAAGCCAATTGTCTCGAGATTGGTTTAATTGGTTTAATTAGGGCATGTCTGGATTGTGGGCCGTATTGCAACTCGTGACAGAGTTATATAACTTAATTTAACACAAACAAACACGCCGGATGTTTTAAATTCTCTATTCAGTCTATTATTCGGTCTCACAGCTTCCTTCTCAATTGACTAATAATTTAAAGGTAAAAAAAAAAAACGGTATTGTGTTATACAAACAACTTCGTCTGAAATCCACATGTCGTCTTAACATTAAGTACTTCAAATTGGCTCCACAGAAATCACTAATTTATGCAACTGCACGGTTGTTGGATAAAGAAAGGCTAATACAATTCATGTGTTATTTGCATAGAATATTTAATTTTCAGTCACTGTGAAGAATTTTTGGCCTTTTTGAAAAAACAAGTGTCATTTCTCTAAAAGAATCAACAGAAAATCACAATTTATGCAAGTGCACGGTTGTTGCAGGATAAAGAAACGCTAACAGAAATAATCTGCCATTGAATCCTCTCCACAAATTCGTTAAGGAAAAATCTTAACAGCATATTTAACCCTCTTTTTTTTTTATCAACTTTATTGGAATTTTACTAAACAAACTGAGCCAAATGCTCGGTAGATAAACCATCCCAGTTTTGAACCATGCTAGACGAATTAAATAAAATATATTGCTTTAATTTTTGTTTTTCATTAAATAATGCATCTTGCAAATTGGGTTTAACTGTATTCGTAGCTTGCATTATCCTAATTAGACATTTAGAAGCAGAAAGAAGGCTCGTATTAGGAGAGTAGCAAATCTGGGGACGTGAACAGGGAACTCTACACATCACAGGGAACCAAGATAATGTCCAGAAGCCACTAAAGGGGACTGTTAGGGACCGATCATTCCAATTTCTCCGGGCTTCTAGGCTGAGCTCTGACACCTTGACCATCAAGATATTCTTCTGCATGGTAAAAATTTATTCTGCAATGCAATTGTGTGAGAAGACGTTTTCACTTAACATTTTTTGCCTGAGTGGAAGTTTATGTGATGTATTGGTTAGTAACCAGAATTCTGAAGAGGTATATGGCAGAAAAATTGGGGGCGCAGACTTGTATTGAGACGGAGTCATGTTAATTTAGGGATTTTTTAAATACTGACCCGCGTGTGGGAGCCGGAATCACAATAACTCCTGTTTCTTAATTTGCTTTAGAAGTATTTGAAAAAATTCGGAATTGTGGTAACACGGAGTTACCCTAACTCTAGTCTAATTTGACAAAATATGGTTGTGGTTTCTGATGTTATATGTATAGCCGCAGCGAGCATATAACAGCGAGCGAGGCAGGGATGTTATTTATGGATAATCCAGTTTCCTTGCAGGCGTCAGTATTTCAGAAAAACCAAGAGTTACGTTAACTCGGTGTTACCACAATTCCGGATTATTTCGGACACTTTTAAAGCAAATTAAGAATCCAGAGTTACTGTAATTCCGGGCCCCACACACGGGTCAGCATTTAAGAAACTCCCAGAATTAACAAGGTTCCATGTTGATACAATTCCGGCACCCCGAAAAATGGAAGTCTGCTTTCTTAATGTCTAGCAAAAGGTGTCGTAGGCGGAGCAGACACCTAAATTCCGAAGACTAGAGAAGAAGGACGTGGGCACAGCGAACATGTTTTCCCTCTTACCCCACCCCCCCATCAAATATGTGGGGATGTTCCCTCGCATATTATAAAGGTGTCATGGTGTTAATGCAAGTACATCGAGTGCATCGTGTATTAGTTTCACATACTGAGGAGAAGCCAGTCGGGTGCACACGTATGGACGTTAGCAAGGATGCGATATTTCGGGCATACTACATCCCGTTTTCAGTCATAAACTTTGAAAACAAAAACAAAAACAACAAAAGCTGAAAGCGTTTAAGTCAAAAAACATAATACACTTCGAACAATTAATTAAAAAAAATAATGGACTTCAGTCAGCTCAGAAACTGACTACAGGAGACCCAAGACTACCTTCCTGGGCAATGTTTTTCACAGAAAAGTAAATCTCTGCTCTGGCAGGTGATGAAGTACACCTTGTATAATTACATTGAAAATGGCTTTCCTCTACGCGTGTCGTCTAAACTAATTGACCATTATGCACAGTCTAAATTAAAAAGAACACAAAAACCTAGCGCTTCCAAATCATCAAGGCGCTACTCAACACCTCTGAAAATTACTGGCCCCACAAGGTTTTACCATTATTTCTTCCTCTGCTTCCAATGTTAAGCATTTAACAATGCCAGGAATAACGAATAAGAGAGAAAATCCGAACACTGGCCAAAAAATGTGCAAAAACGTTGTATATCAGATGCCTTGGGGTGAGGAAACATACATAGGCCAAATACATGGGCTATACGGAGCCAATTCCTGAATAAAAGAATCACTTCACACAAGTCTAATTTGAAATACATACAACGACAAATACAAATATAACAACAATTCCCTTGTTATACGTAGGTCAACTACTACAGGGCCCCCCCCCCCCCCCCCGCCATCCAGATCTTGATAACAATAGACATTTATGTACAGAAAAACCAATATTATGCAATAATGTTTTACCTGAAAATAATCAATTTAGAGAATACATTCTTACTTTTCATAAACCTGGTATTGCCGTTTTCTCCTGCTAGGACAAAACTCATTTAAATAGCCGACTGAAACCCATTGCCCACCACTTTCATGCTGCACTTGCCAGAAGGTAGTCTTAGAGAGAGATTGGCACTTATTTCACATTGGTGAGATACAAACGTCGAAAAAACACTGCTTAAGACATTGTAGTCTTTTCAAACTCAGCATGTGTAATGCAGTAAAACAGCAATAAGTACAGAGTGACAAATGTAGAATTTGTTTACAGAATTTCAAAAATTAGCTAGTGTATATGTACAATTCACACGTACAATAAGTTTAGAGAAAAAATATATATATACATAGAAATACTAAATAATCTTAAAGGCATGAGTAAAAAACGTAGTGAGAGACAAGTGTAAACACAAAATAGAAGGTGAAAAAAAGGAAGACGAGGACTAGAACGAAACAGGACGAGAGTGGCAAAACACGACAAGGACAAGAACGAAACAGGACGAGAGTGACAAAACACGACAAGGACAAGAACGAAACAGGACGAGAGTGACAAAACATGACAAGGACAAGAGAGAAAGGGAAGTGAACTAAATTAGACAATGTCGATGGATGCTTTGGCAAGAAGGTAATCACGAAGCTTTTTCTTAAAAGAGATGAAAGTAATGTTTGAATTCTTTAAATCATCAGGAATATTACTCCAGATGTGAGGGATTTGTCCCATTAAAGATCGGGCACTTGACTGTGTTCGATGAAAATCCTGATGAAGATGAGATGAGCTTCGAGTGAAGTGAGTGTGAATATTGGAGTTTCGCTTGAGAAAATTAGGATTGGTACGCATGATTTGAAAGGTGTATAGGCCAACCTTATACGATACAAAATCATGAATTGGTAGAATCTTAAGTTGTTTAAAAAGTGGCAGGGAATGTTGCCTGGAGGGTTGGTGCAGAATAAGAATAGATCTTATAGCTTTTTTTTGGAGCTTGAGTAAACGAAGTTTATTCATTTTCTCGGTGTTCATCCACACTAGGGTGCAGTAGTTAAGATATGGGTGAATTAAAGTGAAATACAGTAGTTTCAGTGATGATGTCGGGGGTGTAGAACTTAAAGGCACATAAATCCCTCCGTTCTGGCCGCTTTACTCTTCGTCACCTATGCTAAAATATAGTTCAAACGACCGCAGCGCGCATTGCTCTATGACACTAGTTAAACTCACTTCGGGGCCGCGGCAACGTGACACATCGTACGACCAAGTCGCAAACATGAGCGAAGGATTAGTTATCCTTCCTCCAAGGCCACGGCTTGCCAGCGATGTGGCGGGAGTTATATACCGCTCGGACCGAGCCGTTTAAAACAAGCCTAATAACATTCACGCGCCACTACTGACATCTGCATCGTACCCTTAGACCAGCAAATGAAAGGTAAATCAGTTTATATAAAACTATTTCCGGTAATGTATCGAGTGAAACTGTTAAAATATACCGTAGGGAGTTATGTGCCTTTAATTTGTGTAAGATGCCAGTACCTCGGGAGATAAGGTTTGCAATATAATTTATGTGAGAATTCCAGTTGAGGTGACTATCGATTGTTAAACCTGAAAATTTGGCAGAAAATACTTCCGATATTCGGATGCCATTCATAATAACAGGATGATCATCTTTACACTGTTCTTGATGGGGTCGGGACATCATGAAGTGTGTCTTATCTAAGTTTAAGGATAGTCTGTTGTGATTCAAGCAACCCATAATTTTATTTAGTTTCAAATTAAGGTATCTTTGAAAATTTCTATGTTCTTTCCTGAAAGGTACAGATGGTGTCATCAGCAAACAAGATCATTTTCAGAACAGTAGAGGCCACTGGCAAGTCATTAATGTAAAGTAGAAAGAGAAGGGATCCCAGTATCGAGCCTTGTGGGTATCCTTTAGTCAGAATTTGAGCTGACTGAAGTCCAATATTTTAAAATTTCTTGTGCTTTGAATTTATTCATTTTTCATGGGTTTACCCAGTGTATTATGTTTTTTTTTTTAATTTTATTTAAGCTTTCAGCTTTTATGTTTTCGTAGTTTGTGAATTGTGATTGAAAATGGGATGCAGTAGGCTCAAAACGTCACATCCTTTCTAATGTTCTTGTGTGTGCACCTGACTTGTTGTCCTCATTACATCAATTATGGTGTGCACTGCCAGATATGCCAGAGGTTTCAACCCTATGCACTGCCGGATTTACATGGCATTTGTGTAGGTGCGGTTTGGGAGACTGAGGCCCCCACCGCTGCCCCACCCCTCCAAAAAAAATTCTGAACGCAAAATAAAAATGGACATGTAATTTTTTCTATTTACTATGCAGAAAGAAACCGACTCATCTGAATGTCGCATTTTCTTTTTACGAGACTTCAATGCCGCATAGTCATCAGTTATATAGCTGAAATACAGGTATCGAATGAAGTACGATTCAACTAACATGGCTGACTCATACGTTCAGGCTCTTTTCAGGATGGTATTTTAGACAGAAAAGAGGGAAACCTGGAAACATCCTAGGAATTTGCTGAAGTGGGAATTTCTACATTTTCAGGAAGTATTTCTGATGAAGCAAAAACTCCTTAGTAAAGAGTATGTCTTCATTTTAGCATGAGATACTTCTGCTGGGGGATTGCGCGATGACTTGCTTTTCCTTAACCCCCATCTATTCATATGAGTATTTAATGGCAATTTCCCACATTGCATCAGATTTCGTGGGGCAAGGTGCCTGATAGTACTACAACTCTCTCATGTACCAGAGCACACGGGCTCCAGCCTGACCTCAGCCACCCTGTTGTTTTCTGGAAGAAAAGGCCCCCGTGATGATCGTTCCCAGGTCTATTGTGGAATGTCAAAGATCCTATGAATTTTTGGCTAATATAACCTAGCAAATTTGTCCCTTTCTTTGTCTGGCGACACACCTTCGTGGTAAGAGCACATCAAACCTTCAAAGTCTATTTGATTTTGCCACGCTGTATTTAATTCTTGCTTTAACTTAAGGTAGGACTATGTTTCAGTTGGATTAGCTAATCGTTCCAATTTTCGATTGGTGGAAAGAACTAGAAGATTATGTTATCAGTACCAGTTATGGCAGTGAAACTTTTTTTGTTAAGTTCTGCTGCATGTTCCTTTTGACCGAATTAAATAAATAACAGTGAAAAGTATCTGTTTTGGCCTGAAAAATTGGTGAAATTCATCACGTTTTTAAACGCTACCCTGCTATTCCATCATGTTTGGCTGACTTTGTTTAAAGTTCCGAAAATGTTCTGTATTAGATATGGGTACAGTCAAATATACTTGCAGAAAGCAATGATAGCTAAATGCTTGAAATAATTGTTGCCCAGCAAGAAGCTAACAGAGGCGGATTGCCATACAATTAAAACCATAGACGGCTGAGATAGAAAACAAGTTAAACGAAACCCGAAGCTTCTGTCAAGACAGGCTAATTCAAACACATAGCGTTCCTTGCTTCAGCTCACATCTTACGCATAGTTCACTGGCAGCAGGCAAATATTTAGGCACAATCTGTGCGAAATTTGAGGCCCTTCGAGGTCCCCTGGACTCTTAACGTAGGTGCAACTGCACCTATTGCACATGCCTAAATTCGCCACTGACCCTATACCTACTTTGCATGGAAAGCATCAGTTCTACCCATGTTACACTTGTCAGGCATCCACACTGGCCACCGTCCGCTATGGCCACGTCTATTACGGCACATAATCACGTGAAATATAAATTGGTGCTCTTGATGAAGTTGAGTTGATTTGAATTTGGTCCCAAGATCAAAATACTTTTATTGCTTGCAGAGACGGAGAAAAATCAGTGTTATTGGCAAATTTTTCCACTCTCATTTGTAAAGTTTAGACAACAGTATACAAATTTCGAATTTCATCCAAATTCCTGTGTCATTGCAATGTACACGGGTTAACTTTTACATCAGTGACTAAAAGACACATTCCTCTTGAAAAAGACCCAATGATTTGTTGTTTAGATTATAAATTGAATGCCCGTCAGTTTGCATCTGACTTCCTTGAAATCATTGTAAGTCACTTGCATAGAACGTGATATTCCCAACTCATTGTCGAGGTACTAACAAACCTAGTCTTATCTCCTGATCACGGACTCTCAACACAACATTAGGAACATTGAGCACCGTGCTCCCATTGGCAAACGTGACCAAGTTCCAATTCTGTTCCACTTTTCGCTTTTGCACCACAATAATTCACTCAACTCTGAACATACAAACTACTCTAGAGCAGGCTTTTTGATTAACATTAGCGTGAACAACAGTATTGACTGAAAAGACAAACTCTCTGGCCTCTTAGCTGATTAGATTACTCCTTAAACATATTGGATCCCTTCTTCAGTGACATCCACAACTACATTGTTCCCTCCACAACGAGCCCATCTTCTTCCAGGTCACCATGGCATACTCGTGGGGCCAAAACTTCCATCAACAAAAAAAAGCATCTGGGGACCACCTGAGAATCTAGATCTTTACATCTCTGCTAGGAATACTGCCTTGCATCCTCAACTTTGAGAGTGATTTTGAAATATCTCTCCTTAAGGAGAGCAAAGCTAATCCCAAGAAATTCTACAGTTACATCAACAAGAGACAAGCTCCCAAGTATCCCAATTGCATTACCAACCAAGACGAAACGTCTTTAACTTTCGAATCAGACGTTGCTAAAGAATTCAACTCTTTCTTTCACTCTTTTTCCATGCTTCACAGCCTAACGAAGGTCCACCACATGTTCCTCCTGGTCCTACGGCCCAACTTGTCCTATTATTCAATGCATAAATGCTGTTACTATTCGTAAGGGTTGCCCCACTTCTACTGCCTCTAATTATGCCATCATCCCTAATAACTGCCTCCACAAAGGTACTTTCTTGATGCCTGGAAATGCACAAATGGCATTACCATTTGTAAGGATTGCCCCACTTCTACTGCCTCTAACTATACCATTATCATATATACAAGATTGTTAAATCGGTTAGGTACATTCGGCACAACTTCCGGTCAACCTACCAGTCCACTGACAGAACCCAGAAAGCAGTAATAAAAATAGTCACGTTACCGTAAGAGTAGATGCTACGTTAAAGGTTGGTGTATTGGTTGAATTTAGGTATTAGTTTAACACTTCAACAGCAGTTAACATATATATAAGATCGCTAAATCGGTTATGTACATCAGTGCAACTTCCGTACATCGGTGCAAATTCCGGTCCACTGACAAAACCCAGAAAAGCAGTAATAACAATAGTCACGTAACCGTGAAAGTAGTTGCTATGTTAAAAATTCGTTTAGGCTCATACAGTTGGTGTGTTGGTTGAATTTTGGTATTAGTTTTAACCTTTAACAACAGTTAACGTCGAGGGTTCAAGGTCACTTACGGCAAGGCTCTCATGGCCAAGGACAGAACGCATCTTCTAAGGCCGACATCAACAACCATAAACCACACTCAACCAAACTCATACAGTCTAGAGGCAGAGCAAAGTTTGCTTATGGGCTTTCTGTACGTTAAGGTACCAAACTGTCTCCAGATGTATGAGTTTGACTTGGTGATTTTCGAAGGCCCTCTTCACTCCACTGTCAATTGTCTCGTATGTTCGGCTTTTTTAGGTGTATTTTTTCAAATACAAAAGTGTATAGCTTCGAAACTCATATGTATATTGCTACTTTCGATTAATAGTTTAGAGTTCACATTCACTTACGGTACGACTCTCATGAACATGGGCAGAACATGTCATGTGTGATCTATTTCTACGATCACCATTTCCGCAGCGTACTGGTCAACTGAGATTGAAGTTGCCGTCCTCGCTCAACAGGGAAGCAGAAGTCGTCATCTATGATTCGTCTATGCAACCACCAATTACCCCAGCGCCATGACCAACTGAGATTAAAATTCCGTTCCTCTCTCAGCAGCTTCAATCTCAGTTGGCCATGCGCAGTAGGCGGGTACTACAAACTACAAATTGAAGACCTGCGCCAAGAAAACGAAGAATTGCGAAAGTTATCTTACTTACTCTTGCAATGATATTGCAATGATAATGCATTGTAGGCATAAATACATAGACCCAATAAGGACTACAACCCACGCTGTGCAAAGCACGGGCTATAACTCGTCTGGCCCAGATAACCACAATCCGGTACTTCCCAAGGAATGTGGGAGCTCTTTGGCAGAGTCTATTACCATTATCCCTAATAACTGCCTCCAGAAAGGTACTTTTCCTGATGCCTGGAAACGCAGAAATGCCGTTACTATTCGTAAGGGTTGCCCCACTTCTTCTGCCTCTA
>JAHWFP010214445.1:105645-146840 GCA_023313725.1 Lithobius niger | reverse complement strand
AAAGTAAACACGACAAAAAACGTCCCAGCGGTCCACCATTTTGAATCGCGACCCTGGGACGTTTTTTGTCGTGTGTACTTTTTGTTCGCCAAAATGTGACCGTTGTTTGTATCATTTCTGAGCGTCTGATGATGGTGATTGTGTAAATTTATCACCGAAAATTCAAGTTAGACAAATATTTTTGTCTATTTTGTGGTATTGTGTAATTTGTTGTAAGATCTTCATTTTCCTTTTAGATGTTCAAAATTCCTTACTTTACCTTATTTTGATGTTCAAAATTCCTTACAGTACTCGTTTTATTTTTTATATTTATTCCTTACTTTCAATTTGTTCAAAATTCCTTACTTTTCCGTATTTTTTTTGTTCAAAATTACTTACGTTTCCGTATTTTTTTTTCGATATTCCTTACTTCGTTGGTTTACACGTATCGTCCAATCATCCCGTGACAGTATATAATTCGTTTAATTTTGGAACGGTTGTATTAGGTAAAGGGTAGTTTACCTGTAACCTTGATGGATCAGTACCACATTTAGAAAAATGCTCGTATTAAAAAAAATATTATGGGAACAAACTTAAATTAACTAAGCGATGTCCGCAACACAAATCTTACTGTGATTCAACTTTGTGTGGCCTACCAAATTGTGTGCACTTTCAAATGAAATCCCAAAACTGATTCTGCCCTTTTACCAAAAATTTTGCCTGCCCTTTCGAGAGTCTGTAAAAGATATTTCCTAGCAAAATTGTTCCAAGATAACCTGTACCATTAAAAAAAAAAAGGTGCTAATTGGAATATTTCCAAATCCCTTCCCCGCTTCGCTTTCTTGTTAGTCCTTTCGTGACACACTCCATCGCTTTCTAAAAGCGTAAACGATTTGCTGGACTGCAGATGGTAACAAGGAGGAATCGTTTTACATTGGTAACCATCTGAAATCAGGAGGTGCGTGTTAGCATAGTTTTACGTTGAGCATTTGAGCTTTAAGAAGTTAAGAGGTACTACGGAATACAAGGTGTCCTGTGTCAGCTTACCTCATAAAGATTTATTTAACTATTGTGGTGTCTTGCTTGCAACACTGTTCGAAGTGTTTTTCCCCATTTTGCTTCACTGGCATCAATGGTATCAAATAACAGAAATAGTCGGCCATTTCTTGACTATTGCCTTCGCAAAACCATGGAATGATGTCTGGAACACTATGAGTCGTGGATTCCATTACAACATAGCACACATGTGAAGCGAGTTTTTTTTTTACAAACTTGACGTTGTTTAAAAAGTCTCCTTTCCACGGATGGGCTGGTGTAGGCAAGCCGAGGCAATTTTATCCAACTGTAACATTTCTAGCATCAATCGTTAACGACAAACCAGGCGGGGACGGTTAAACACAACGACCCGGTTTGTGATTTGCATTTCACTTAGGTTCCGCTCTTATCTTAGGTATTGTTTTTAACTTTAGTGCCACAAGCTGCATTCCCAATGCTCGTACAACTTAAATGGGATACCTGTTTGCCCCTTGCGTTGCGGACCATGCGTGATTTCCAATAACTACTGCCCATATCATCTTCTATACCATTTACACGGTTTTTACCAATATTCAGCTTTTGTCTGCATTCTTGCTAATCATATTTTATAGTACAATGTGGTACAACAGTGTTATGCAGTTTACGTGTGCTTTTGACGTACGGCAACATATAAGTTGCCCCTAAATAAGTGATTTGCCCTTGAAAAGTATGAGCGATTTAGCCTAAAATTTGGGTTATTTAATTCTTGTGTCATTGGTATCTCTTAACTGTGACTGCTATTTGTATATTTCGTCATCTCTCTATAAACCCTCTAAGAAGTTCATCAGTCCTAAGGTGCAGGAACACTGCGCATGCTTAAACACTTATACGGCTGGAAATTTAGCCGTCTGGTTTTATTTTACCGCACACTTTCTTTTTTTTTTTTTAGACAAGTATATTAACAATTTTCATTCGGCAATCTCATTAGCATTTACCCTTTCCATTTTTACAGCATCTGATTTCAAAAACTCGGATCTCCAGTCAATTACTGGTAAACTATCATAATATAACATAGGGTAGACAGATTCCTGTCTGATCTGGATTTACTAGCTTTATGTGTTAGACCTAAAGCGAATGAAAAGGCAATATAGGGAGAAACCTTTAAAGATCAAATGCAGAAAAGTAATAAATCATAGTTTCTTACTATCTGCAAAATACTTACCTTCAGTATGTGCTTAAATCACTTTGATTTGGCTATTTAATGCCCGATGCAATTTAAAACTCGCCCCGTTTTAAATCTCCATAAGATTAGTTTAGCTAATCCTCCCTAGGGTCGCTAGTGGCGCTTCCCTTATATTCTGGGTTTAGTACCCTGGTTATCACTTCACTTCGGGCATCTGTGTAGGACACATGGATGCTCTGTTTGCTATTTGTTTGGCGAAATACGCCAAGAAAACGCCCAAAATGCCACCAAGATGGCGGTTGCTCTAAAGCTCTGTGGAATCGTCTGCGTGTGGAACGTTATTAGGATAGTAAAACGTTATTTTAAGCTTGTTAAAATTTTCGTGTTTCGGTATTTTTATTTATTTTTAAATTGTAAATTATTTTTTTTCATGAGTGGTGCACTGAAAGTAGCAAGTTTAAGAGTGCTAACATGGCTAGGCCCTATGTACAATTTCATGCCCACACTACTGTTAAAAACATTTTGGCACTTGCACTACTATTTACAACATTTTGGCAGAACGCAAACACAACAATTGAACAAATCTTCCTCCAACACAATAGGATTGCTACAGAAATATTGAGCAATGCAAGGAAGTGCAGTCAAGCAATGCAATATTGCATAATCACTCGCGTTGTTTCATGCTAAGGTAGAAGTACGGTTTAAACCATTTTTGTTTCAACCTGCGTCACTTGTAGGGTTAGGCCTACATACCATTTTAATTGAGATGCAATTCCTCTTGGTTACGGTACATAACTTTCATGGATCATCAATGTCAATTTTAACATCAGAAGCACGAGGCCACTAAATGTTTAACTTTTACTAAGTTTAAAACATTAATAGAATTCTTTAGTACTGTCCTTTTTTTTTTAATACAATTATCAATTTGTTGTGTAAACAATGTGAGATATACGCCAAATTGTGACATTTTTACTTTCAGGTTAACGCCAGTCAGCTGCAAAGCCAATCACCACCCCCACCCGCCGACTCGCCCTATGCCAAGCCCAATAAACCACGTTCTCCAGCCCCTGGTGGCAACAAGCCCAATCAGCTTGACTCGATGCTCGGCACTTTGCAGTCCGACATGAGTCGGCAAGGAGTCAACACCACCCAAAAGGGATGCTGTGCCGCTTGCGGCAAACCCATCGTTGGACAGGTAGACAGTAACTGCTCTTAAGACTTTATCTTTACTTTCTTACTTTTAACTTGCTTAAATCTCTGCCGCTTGATCGGCAGAACGAAGCGATTTGGCTTTGTTTGTCTTCTCCGCAGTTTTGTCGTTCCGGGGGCAACCACTTGCTGGCAACTTGTCTTCCGCAAAACAAACGTTGCTTTGTGATTTTCTTGGGCTTGACTTGCCCCTACGTTTTTTGCTACTAGTGGAGAATTCCTTTTCTGTACGAAGACCACTGTCTCGATGAAGTCTTTTTCTTTAATTGCAGCTGCCGAGATTATGTTCTCTTCTCTATGTTTGTCTTGTTAATTGCCTTCATCTTGTTCCGCATGGTTCTTAGGGGTACATGGTTGTTTTTTAATCTCCTTTTTTCTTCTTCTTCTGACAGTCTCAAGTGTTATGTTTTCGGCAAGCTGCACAGTGTTTGTTGCAACGGCTATTTTCGGAAGTAGGGTGCAGTCTGTTCTTGATTTTAAAATTTTTATTCTGACAAGCCTGTGTTTTACTTCCTCATGGATTCTGTTATGTGTAAATCTGTCATAAGAAAGTAACTAAACAGATTGGGTTCCCACAGCATTATTAGCTTTCACTTGGATACATTATTAGGTTAAACCTCTGGATACAAGCTGCGGTTTTTTGAATTTTTCTCTGAATCTTCACTTTCTTTAATGATGTAAACACAATCGCTTGAACTGTAAACTGTTGCTCCTCTTCAAAAAGGAAAAAAAAAGATTTTAAGCATGCCCGAGATTTAGTTTATTCATTATTCTTTCAATTTTGATTCTTTTGCTATGGGTTAATCAACCATTTCGATTTCGTATAGAATCTAGTTACTTGTAGCCTACTTTATATCTCTACCATTTAGTATAGTGTGTATGTGTATCATAGTCCGCTGTTGTAGTCTAGTAACATCAGGTTCTTTCATGAAAATTGAAAGGATATCTTCTCGACTACCTTGCGCACAGGAACAGTTTCTTGGCTGATGACCGAACCCTTAAAACCATTTGGATGTGCTTGCTCCTTGTGCTCTGGTTTCCGGGGTACCGTCAAAGCTTGAATTCCTTAACTACCCTTGTTATTTACGATTGCAGGAGGTAGCGGCACACACGCTGTAGCCAAGGAGATTAAATATTGTGGGTCACACGCCATAGTTGACTGACATACTAGCAAACTGCCCTTGCTCGACAAGTTGTTGCTGAATTCACTGGTTGTAGTTTTTGACCAGGGAATACACCAGTGAATTCAGCAACAACTTGTCATGCATGGTGACTTTTCAGTATCAGCAGCAGTTCTGTAGTATGTTAGTCAACCATAGAGTGTGACCACATAATATTTAATCCCCTTGACTTCAGGGTGTACGCTCTATCTCCTACAATCGCAAATGCAGGGGGGAGCAAATATAAGCTTTTGTGGGTTACCTGGAAACCAGAACGCAGCAACTACATGAGGGATAATGTTATTACTTTTTTGCAGTTGTAGTATATGATTTAGAAGGTAACAAAGACTTAATCGTGTAGCTTCGCTTCAAGAGGACGAATTGCTGGCGTTGCAACCACCTCCACAAGAAGCAGCCATCATCATGTAGGGCATCTTTCCAGAACTTAAAAACAGTGTATATTTTAACGATGGTTTTATTTTGTACCATTACAGTTTAGCTTCCGGAATAGCTTTTCCCAAATTAAATTGTCTCCATTTTTAAAAGCAGTCTACAATGAATTTACTTTGGCAATTATTTTTAGGTTGTAGTTGCTGGCTAGTTGTACTATGGAGGGTGCATTATTTTTAGCATGCGGCACATGCAAACCAAAGATTTTGTCCTCTCCACCCACCCCAATGCATCGGCTAAAGTTTCCATCGCCAATATGTGCTTCCTTTGCTGGCGTCGGCACAGCTGTGTTTGGTGGAAGCGTGGGGGTTCGCGCGCTTTTGTTACCATTACAGTAATTTGTAGCTTCCCAAATAGCCTTTAAAATTTCTTGAAATGCTCTCTGCTGCGTTGTATTTAAATGAGGTAAGTTTATTGCGGTTTGTTTATGGCCAAATGAGTATTAAATGTTGACAAATGTTGGACGTTAATAGTTTAGGTTCATTCCTAAAAATAGAATACATTCCAGTGACAAAAGTATTGGCGTTATATTTTCCATAATTTCTTTGTTTTATCCGCCATTGTAACACTTCAAAACAAAACGACTGAAGGATGCTTGCGAATAAAGGGAGGGAAGAGGTAAATAATTATGCAGGCTAGTGGCAAAAGCAAGCGCAACAAACATTTGAACTCTCTTAAGAATCAAAGTAACCGTACTATCAACTGGCAAATGTTGTGCCGGGGTCACCTGCCCCCCCCCCCACCCCCAGGTTGGGTTGGTTGTTGGTTTTATCTCCTTTACTTTGTATTGCGTTCCTCTTAATTTCTTAAAAATTCCTTCTGTTTCTTATTTTTTTGCACGCTACATTTTAATTTTAATTTCTTCCAGTGTTAGTCCTCATTCTTTTTTCGTATTAGGTTCATTAGCTTCATGCATATTTCATTAGTTTCATGCATATTTCTTATTGTTTTATATTCACTGCTTTTATGTGGTTTCATCTATCTTTCGTCTGAATTTCATGCCTGTCACACATGCTTTTCACATCACATCACAATTGAATGGTTTCGGCTTTGTTTTTTTTGGTTTCGTACGTCTTAATTTTGAACCTTTAGGCAAGTCCGATGACATGGACATTGGAATATGAAACGTGGCGCTGTTCGATTTTGAATAATATTTTGTTGACATTTTTTACTTAATTGTCGTTAGGCTCTCCAGTCGGAATTCCTACACATCTTTGAATTTACAGAAATTAAAAGAAAACTGATTGCCCGTGGAATTCGGTCAATTGCACAGTTTCATACATATTTTCCTAGCAGCTTTGCTTCTCTCTACAGAACTTTTCTTGTGTACGTTTTAACAGGTTGTGACAGCATTAGCAAAAACCTGGCATCCAGAGCATTTTACATGCGCCCACTGCAACCAAGAACTAGGAACCAAGAACTTCTTTGAGAGGGATGGACGTCCATATTGCGAGGCTGACTACCAGAATTTGTTCTCGCCCAGATGCGCCTATTGCAATCAAGCAATTTTGGATGTAAGTCTTTATTATTTTTTAGAAGCTGCATGGTGTCCATTGCCTTATTTAAAAACTTAAGTTTCTTGCATTTTTTTCTCCATCGTTAACAGAAATGCGTGACGGCTCTCGAGAAGACGTGGCATCCTGAGCATTTTTTCTGCGCCCAGTGCGGCAACGCGTTTGGTGAAGATGGTTTCCATGAGAAGGACGGAAAGCCGTATTGCCGCGATGACTACTTCGATATGTTTGCCCCAAAATGTGGAGGTTGCGCCCGCCCCATCATGGAGAACTACATCTCCGCACTCAACTCCCAGTGGCATCCTGACTGCTTCGTCTGCAGGGTAAGATTTGTTTTCAAGATGTCTTCGTTTGTTCCCATTTTTCCAAGTCTTTATGTGAGCCTTTTATCCAATAGTCAGTGCTAGTATGTAGGACTTTAAATTGTGCATAAGGGTGAACTTAAAATCAAATTAGCTTGAAAATTATTAAACAGACACTTAGCAACAACAACACTGTGAATTAGGCATAACAAAGTTTCAGATTCGATACAAACACGAAACACATTAACACTGATTAACTCTTTCATTGTATTAATACTACGTTGTGAAGCCCCACCAATTCTGTCCGAGAGCATAGACAGTAGTGCTGAGGAGAAAAAACAGGTAAGTGGTCCTAGTCATTTGTTTATCACATTTTTTGTAACCCATTTTGTTTTTTGTGAAACAGTTTTGAAATACACAACATTACACATTAGGATATAGTCGACCAGTTCTGCAGACTTTAGCTTTTCAGCCTTTATTTTGACTGTTATCACATTTTCACGGTACAAGTTAAGACGTGTTTCTGTTGGAGACCATTTAGCTGTTTTTACCCTGGGGCATGTCAGTTCACACCCCAGTCTATATTTGCATGTGGCGTGGGACGTTCCGCCGCCACTGCCTTTGCTGCAGATAATCTCAGCTCAGAGTGAACCGGGAAGTAATATTATCTAGTCTCGGTATAGTGAACTTTGCTGGACGGGCGCCAGAGTCGTAACTTTCCTTGTGTCTGTTTAACTAAAACATGCCTTTTCTCAAACTGTTTTATGTAACAGGTTCAGAGAGTAAGCAGACGACATGAACGGGCTCAAAAGTGCTATATTTGGGCAGACTGATGTTTTTGGTTTTCAGATTTAATGTGCTTTTTTTTTACAGGTCAGCTGGAGATGGCCGTTTTTTATAGTGCACGCGATATTGTGTTATTAGGGGCGTGCCAACGTCAGTAAACTTTAGTGTTATAAATAGCTGCTGGTATCCATTTCTTTACGCATGAAGGGTTGCAATGTGTGGACACTGATTAATGTAATGGAACCCCTGTGATACGAAGAACCATTTCCGGCGCGTGAAAAGTATACGCCTAGATCTACAAGGAATTCAAAGGACTTAGAAGTTAATTAATGCAATGTGGGCAAAACCTAAAATTTAGTTTCTCCATTGCAGAATCCTCCTCACAGTGTTAAAATAATGGGATCTTCCCCCTATGCGTAGGGGAAGATCCCATTATTGTAACACAGTTTCGTCAGATTCGACTCAAAGAACTTAGATTCTCCAGGCAAAAACAAGTTCTCTGGGAGAATCTTCATTTTTTTATAAGGACAAGGGAGCATAAACTGCTAAAACCTTCTGTCAGGAGAAATTGTCTAGCAAAATGGTGCTTACCACTTCAGCCGTAAATAGTTTACTCAGTATACACTTTCGTCTGTGAGATTAGTTTTTCTTCAAAAATGCTAGCAAGGTTTCAGAAATTTTGCAATTATGAAGTTTCTTTTTCTGAATGATGATAGTCACTACGATCCTCAGCCTTGAATGCAGAAAATTGATAGAAAATCGTGATTAAATAAGGTAGTAGTTAATGATTAAAAGTAGTATTCATAGTCAGTCATGGCAGACATTAAATTGTGACGCAATGTACCATCAGTTTTTTGGCATATTGTAAAATGTGGTATGGTTGTCATCAATGAGAAAACTGCTCTGAATCGTGTTAGAACAGCAAAGTGTAGCTTTCGAATAAATATGAAAAAGGCTGCAACTTCCATAACACACAAAAAGTCCTATAGAGATTAAATGTAGTGAGGCGGATTGTTGAAAATGGCTAACTTTTTTGACTACGCAAAAGTATGTAGTGTGACTGTAACAGCATGCGTGATGGTGTAAATACTTTTTACATCACTTGAGAAGCATTGGCGTCCTTTTTGTAAAATATATCAATCAATAAAAACTAAAAAAAAAAAGATTTGTCAAGTGTATAACAAATAGGCAAGTGAAGTGTGCGCTAGCTTCCGAAGATTGCATGAATCGTGCTTGATTCACCCAACGTGTTGCATGAGCCCTAACCGCCTCAGGTAAGTTCCTTTGATTAACCAGTATTTTGATTAACAAGTAGTTTATTGCATGTATGTTGTAGATTATTACAGTCTGTGGTTTACTTTACAGGTGTGCAATTTAATAATAATCGGTATGGGCGAAGGGGGAAAACTGAAATAAACGAACGGCATTAGAAATTCGCTTCCTTGAAAATTGGTAAACACAGATTACGGTGGCGAAAATCTGAAATTGTAGAAGTAAAAGGTTACACTTACCACCAATAGACTCTAAAAACTGAGGTCACCTTAAATTTTCGGGGTTTATGTTCCTTTCCCCTTCTTCAGAAGATATCTTCGAGGACGGCATAGCTAAGCAACATGTAACGGACGTTAAGTTTATTCGAAGTGGATCTTCTGAAGAAGGGGTAAGGATGTAATCCCCGAAGGTTTAAGTGTATTTCAGTTTTAGAGTCTATTGGTGGTGTAAGTGTGACCTTATATTTCTACAATGCTGTTCCTGCATAGTTGAGTTAAACCGTCTGAATGATAAGACTGGCCCACAGACATAGTGTTGCAAAATTGTTATTAAAACAAATTTTGCTGCAAAGAGTACGTCCTAACTTAGATTTTTATGTGATTTTAATTAATGTCTTCGGTGGTGGGTAAGATTTAATTAATGGAGATAGTGGTGGGTAAGAAAAAAATAGAACTAATAATAACTTTGAAAGCTTGCAGTCGAAAATGTATTGCGTATCAAGTTAAAAACTCTTTTTTTTTGAGTATTGAACTCCACCAGTTTCGTTGTTGTAGTTTGTGTCGATTTCAAAATCGCGACTTAATGGTATGCCAAAGCATCCCCGCTTTCGTTTTCCGTGTAGTTAGACTTATTGCGATATGACTAAATATAAAATAATTGCACGCCAGTGAAGTTTAATAAACTGCTTTTAATTGGAACCGTTTAGATCATCCTATTTGTATTTTAGGTATAAATTCCACGTTAAAAAAGAGATAGTCTAGTTATTTTCCCTACACATCGTCAAGATAGGTTGTGTTTGTACTTTGTTCTATAATAACGCAGCAAACTTATCCACAGGACTGCAAGGCAAGCCTAACAGGTGGCAGCTTCTATGTTATGGAGGGTAAGCCGATGTGTTCCAAATGCTGCGGTGTCGGTGAAGACGACAGCGGCGAAGAGGAGGAGGAAGAGGGATAGTCGAGCGAACCAAATTAGTCCTAAATTATTAATAACATATATTTTGGTAATAATTAACAGGATGCAGCATTGTTGCTGCATTCAAACGGCACTAACCAACAAAAAAAAAGATTGTATATTTTCTTTTTTAATTTACTTATTATGGTGCTGAAAGTGGGTGTACGATTTTATAGCCTAGGCAAACCTTTTTTGTAAGACCCTTTTAAGTATTTTTCAATGAACATGAAAAATATTTTAAGTGTGGTATTATCCTGTTGCGGTTTAAAATTTAGTGAAGCTACATTTACGCAACTTAATACTACAAAAGACATTACAAACTTTGCAAGACAGACTGCTGCCAAAGCAAAAACCGCCAGCTTCTTATCGTGAATGTGATTAGATATATATTTTTTAAATATATATATGTCTGTATAGTACTTCTGTAATATGACCAAACCAATAATGTTTTAAAAATAATTATTTTCTTCTCGTGTAAGATGAAAGTTGTTCCACAAACTTTAAATCTCACGATTCGAGTCTAAAAATCACTAAAAAGTAAAATTGTTTGAAGTCGGCCCCCAACTCTTGAATGGAAACGCCACGATTGCGACGCACCTACTTTCAGTGCCAGTGTTTGCCAGAGGCCGACTGTGCCAAGCAACTCGTGATTGTTTTGCCCATTTTGGTTTAACCGAACAAGCATGTTTTCCGCAGTTAGGGAGAAGCTAGCAGTAATGAGAACTGACAAGCGACAGCCGAGTTGTTGCTTTGCTGTTTTTTACAGCCATTTTTCTTGGCAACGACATGCAAGTTATAGAGCTTTCGACTGCCTGCTTTCGGCAGCGGTTGCTTCAGAGCTCAACCCTTCTGTCAACACGACTGGTGTAAATTTTCGAACGTGCAGTGACTGACAGTGATGCTTGGTGTCGTTGGCCTCTGGTACAAGAGCGGGTTTATATTCACTGTAATAAAACTGGGCAATAAAGTATTATTTTGTTGTTGTATTACGTTTAACCTTTGTATTGAATATGAATAGTATAAACACAGTTGCCTCACTGGGGGTTTTGTTACGACAAAAATTCCAAATAACAGCTACGCACAATTTCAAAATCTAGATACAACCTGCATCTAGCAAATTTTCGACGGACTACGTGGTACGTCTGGCTTCATCAGGCATACACACACACAGAAGTAAGGTCCTTGTTTACATCCTAGTAGACGACATTTTTCCGGCCAACAGATCGCACATTTGAATAGGACGCATTACCGGGGGTATGGCAACGTGTTCGAAATGTGCCATCAGTTGGCCATAAAAATGTCGTCTGCTAGGACGTAAACAAGGGACGTACTTTTGTGTGTGTGCCTGTCTGCAGTCTGTCGAAAATTCGTTAAGATTCTGGTTGTATCTTGATTTTGAAATGTGTAGCTGTTATTCGGGATTTAGGAAGATTTGTGTGTTTGGAAATGTTACCCACCAGTCACTGCGAAAATTTAAAGACCTATTGTTTGAATATTCTACAGGATGGTCTACAAAAAAAAAAAGCACTACCAGTAGTTTTTCTAAATTCAAATTTTTTGAAAAAATAATCCAATAGGGACCTTTTCTGGATCTAAAATCTAATTCTGATTCTGCGAAAGTAAGTCCTATTTTTCTAAATTTTTGAAAGGGAACAGTAAGAATTTCAACTTCGTTTGGTGTAGCTATGATGCACTGGGCAGGTTACATCGTGGCTATACCGAATCAAAGCTGAATATTTTTTTTCCAAGTTCTTTTTCAAAAATTTCTAAAAATAGGACCCACTTTTTCGGAATCAGAATTGGATTTTAAATGCAGAAAAATAGTCCCCATTTTTCCCTAGATGAGTTAGAAGACCAAATATGAAAATTCAAATGTGGGCAACAGAAAGAATAACTGAAATTCTGTGTTTAAATTTTCTTCCCTTTATCTCTTCGTCCCTTGCCATCATTGTCTTCTTTGTGTACGCCCAGAAGAAGGTGGAAGCACATAGAAAAGTCAAGTGATATTTTTCTAAATTTCCGTACTGACTTGGGGAAAAGTTTTCTTAAATAGTTATTGTGGAGCCATAAGCCATCTGAAGCAAACTAATGCTTAAATAGATAAACTAGCTTAATTTTTTAACCTTACTGGAGTTAGTATGAAGTCTTAGAATTAATAAGAAGGCCAGTAAAGGCAGAGGAAATGATTTGAAGGAGAGGATTTGAACCGGGAAAACGTCCGATTGTGGTATGGGCCCAAAATAGTGTTCCAAATAGGTTAGAATAGAGATACATAGTATCTGAAGAAGGTTGGTAGTCTCTCATAGCTGGTAGGAACTTTTACTAGGATCCCCTTTCGATGCATGAACCAGATAAATGAAATTGTAGCTAATCCTATAGGTATAGCTGGTAGAAAATGTACAGTTTCTGTTTTTTAGAAACTTTCTACTCATTTTGAAAAAGCAGCCTCAATGAATTAGTGACATTTGGTACATTAAAAAAGATAAATAATAACAATCTAAGGAAATCTTAACATTACTTTTTGGCAAGTGATGGAAGTAATTGAATTCACATCAGACAAACTTAACTGAATTTGTACTTCATTAAATTAGTGAATTACAAATTTCTGAAATTAATTTGCCAAGGAAATTTTGAGAGTTTCAGTTTTGCATAGTTTTAATAAGTTATCAATTGTAATTGATATATGTTAATAAAGTTGTGCAAGTTATTAAACTAACAGATATTATAATTTAAAAGTAAATTGATAATTATGTGCGACTTAACTTCAGTCACTTCCACCAGGCAACCACAAGTTAGATTTAGCCTATGTGATTATTTTCTTTTCTTCAGGATAAGATTTGATTTAAAACCCCTGCATCGTACTGAATTAATTACAATGAGTTCTTTATGAACCACATTGAGGTTTTAGCAGACTTAACGTGCATTGTGTAGACATAGCATAAAGAAACAGTAAAACTTAACAATGTTGGTGATAAAAATCAATCCTTAAAAGGATGCGTGGCCAAGGTAGATCTCTTGTTATTAAAAGCAAAATTCCAGAATTTTTTAATATAAAAATCCGTTTAAAAAGTAATTAACTTTTTATGATTTTCAGGTTTTTTTTTAATGTCTTTAAATCCTTGTTTCAAATTAATTGGCACAGTCTGAATCAAATATTGCAAAACTAAATTTCGTAAAGCTAATTCTTCCCATGTGCAGTTTAAGCGGGTACATTTTAAGATTTACAATTTATAGTTCTATCGTGAGAAATTTAGCTGAAGGTGGTTGGTGTCATGCCAATTATTTGCGCTGTATTATGTTTTTTTCACCCATAAATTGGAATTTTTTCCTCCACCCCACCCGGTCTGGCAGCGATGGTTTACTAAAACACATGCGTCTTGTCTACTTAATCACGTACATGATTCGTGTAAGTGCACTCTGGCCATCTATTTTTAGTCGAGTGTTCTAATGTTAGATGTGGGTTAGCTATTATTAATATTCTAAGACAAATTTGCTGGCTTTCACACTGCCATCCCGTGTGTAACCTGTTGTTACATCATTTAAGAAAGAACGCTCGAAATAGCAATTTAGGATCAGCTTCGCGGAGGTTGGCTCCAAAAAACTCTGTCATGGTTTGCCAAAAGGGCGGTAGTGTTCAACTTTTTAAGTACCTCCCTCCGGCCGTCAGCGGGACAGTCGCTTCATTATGTTGCGATAAAACCTACATCAAAGCATCTGAAAGGTGTTGCTTAGAACGATAAAAAACGATAGGAAAGTTAAAGATGACGGAAGAAGAGACGTGCCTGTATGCTGATCTGGTAAAGGATTTAATAAATTGTCAAGCTGGAGCCAGATCAAGTCAAGCTCTCAAACATATGTGAGGTGCAACTAATGAACTTGGCAAGGCATCAGACGCCTTTTCGACTTTGGTCTGGATGTCGTGTGACAGTGAAATAGCCAATATATTGTATTTTTTTCTTCAGAACATTCTCGTGACTACTCTTAACAATACATTTACTGCTTGGTGAAACCGGCGGGAGTTTTATTGATCCTTCTTTGCTTCGTTTAATAGTTAGTAGGGAAGTGAGAACCGTTACACACTCATAATGCGCTGTACTCGTCCAGTTTAAGAGCTACACTTGAAACTAAAATAAAGGCAGAAAAGACATTTTTAAATACTGAAAGTAATATTTATAAAGTATAAAAATAAAAAAATAAAACTCTTCACTAGACAAAGACTAGTTTTTCATTTTTGCTTCGTATAAATAAAAACCATCTGTTGACAGGCTTCATTGCGAGTACAAATGGGAGAATTCATATTTTTTAGTCTAAAACACTGTTTCAGCCAAAATGACGGTACACTTTTGTTAAGTTTTCAATTGGAACTTAGTCATTTTGTTGACATCATTTTGAATTGTTTGTTTATACGGACTAAAATCGCTAACAAATTTTATTTAAAATTTGGGCATTTTTTACCTTAAAACAATATTTAAGAGTAAGACATGAACAAGTCTTCACCTGTAAACTGCATCTCTCAAAATGAATTTCGACAGAGCCCTCTTACGTTTTGACCCCCCGCCCCATACAGATTAAGGAAAACCTGTAAACGGCAATAACAGTGGCTTTGAAAAGTAATTTCAGGATGAAAAATGCACACTAATCACCAGGAAGAAGTCCGTTCAGTCCTTTTTTAATTACAGAGAAAAGTCCGTTCTCCTTCTTAAGAAAAAACGCACAACACAGTGGAAAAGAAAGATCTTCTCTTTCTACCATGTTGTTGTTTTTTTTTGTGGAGAAGGAAAGTGAATTTTTCTCCGAAAATTAAAAAAGAAATGTGAACCGAGTTCTTTCTGGCAGTTAGTGTATGTACCGTATATTTTTCATCCTCAAAATACTTCACACAAATATTTTATTCTCTTTTAAAGTAGTGGGACTAAAAGCTGAATTTTTTATAAACAACATTCATTTCTCCATATTTTTTAATACTAAAATCTTTGGAGTCTTATGTTATATGAAGCAAATTAACGCTCTTATAGCTGAATGGGCACAATTTGGAACTTTATCAGAATAATGTGGTAGGGAAAGGGGAAAACCCACGGATTCGACCAGAAATCTTATGGGGCCGAGATAATGTCCACATGTTAAGGTAAATCGCATATAGCTGCTGAAAAAGGCTTGTAGTGTTTCACGCTACACTGGCCATCACTGAATGGCAGAGGCTTAATTGTCAAGGTCCCCATTTCCAGTCACTGACCACTCAGTGACCAGACCAACTTCACTAGAAGTACAAGTAGCTGGGCTGAGCTTTGCCATTATTTTGCCACGTTAACCACACTAAATGGCATGTGTGTAAACAAGTTAATACTACCTGTGCGTAAAGGTAGAATAAGACGTACACACTTGTAAGTTACAAACAATAGGCCTTCTTCACTTCTACATGCAAATAAAACAATTAAAAACTGGGGATCATTTTTGGCACAACTGTGTGAGTGTGTAATGGCAGTTTGAACAATGCTTTTTTGATGTTATATTTTTTACTTTTGGGATCACACACATACTAAATAACTAGTTGCAGACAGTTGCTTTACCAATGGCATTTAAGGAGCAAGAAGTCTTGCCAAATGGAAAAAAAAATCTAATTTTTTCTTAATGCTGCATAAAATTCTCCATGCCATGGTTTTTTTTAATTGTTCTTTTTGTTTTATTGTAAGAGTGTTTATAAAAGCCTATTGTTGCGTTATAAAAGTGTAATTTGCGTATTTAAACCTTACGCCACTCTTGTTTTGAGAGGTGCAGTACAGTAGAAATCTGTTCTAATTTCTTTTTGGACTAAACCATTCAACCCCCACATAACGGACACATAAAAAATTATTTTCAGTTTTTCAAAAAACCTGTCTTTTCTGCCTTTTTTGGAATTCAAGAGACTGGGAATTATATCCACTCACTTGCGTTTTACATTGCGTTCTTGCTGCCAGGGAACCCGCGCAAACTTGCAGTTCGTCTTGTATTACACTTCTTTGTCTTGTTTTAATGAGGCTGCCGTATTAGTTCAGGGAATGGACCAAAGACATTATCTTATTAAAATACTCCGTAGTCACCGTTGGGCACTTAGTGTGGTTTAATGCAAAAGTCATCGGTTCTATTCTTTTCTTGTATCTGCATTCATAAACGTTCCATTAAAATGAAAAGAAGCTGTTACTGTTACGTTAGGTTGGACTTGAAACAAGACAAACTAAATTACTCCAAACTATGCCATTCTGCGGCCGTACAGGTGATAATTAAGTTTGGTGTACAGGTTATATAATCAAGCTGTAGCAAAACTGAAGCGCACCAGCATATAAAGACAAGTAGATGTCATTTAAGTCTGTTTACCACCAACAGGGCGAAAATAAAAATACCTTGCTTTACAGGAGTTTATCACTAAAAAGACAATAATTGCTACGAAAGTGGTGCAAAGAGGCGCAGAAATGGTTAAAATACCACAAAAAGGGGTTCAAAAGAGGTTCAAACACGAGAAAAAAAAGGTCCCCAGAAAAAAGTAAGTTTGCCTCTGCCCTCTCGGGGGCCTGTGCACGTCTCTGGTATTGATATTTTGTCATTAGACACAGCATCATCATGATCGTTGGGTAGTAGTATACTTGACTTAATGTGTTGCACTGTTGGACACAAAAGAAGACTCTTGTCGTGGCATGTCTAAGGGAGACATTGTGGAGACATTGTCAACTCCTAAGATGGGTCAGCTGTCCTTGAAGGTATTGCCTACGCGTAGGTCACGTCAAAATTTTGACCAAGTTAGGATAATAAAACTCTCTTCGTGAAATGATGTAACCACAACACGTCTAGTAGTGTACTCCTTAGGTGATATGCACTATGGGCCCAGAATCAATTTAAAAAAAAACAGCCAAAGCGTAATTTCAACAAAATGGTGACTAGCTATTAATTTGCGTAAACCTGAAACCAATACGGGTGCCAATCGAAAACTGATAAAAGACAATCATTAAATAATAAGAGGAGTGTAAGGAATGAAAAATGTATGGTGATCGTACCAAAATATGTAAAGCCTGTTTGTGTGAAGCTACAATTCAAGTCAACCGTGAGATGCTAAGAAATCCCGCAGAGAAATCAGAAAATTTGTATGCCCAAAGCTACCATAATCGGCCCAAGAAAGCTAAGTTGGAACCGTAATCTCCAAACCAGGCCCAAGAGATTTCTTCAGAATAGAGATTTTCTTTATTTTTTCCTGCGACCAGCAATGATCAGAACCTCATTCTTTGCATTGGCTACTAAGGTGGTACACCTCTGAATGTCTTCCTTATTGACAGAACTTCTACTAATTTTTGTCTTAGTCATAAAATGCACATCTCACCATTGTGTTTCTGACAGGAAAAAAGAAGCGCCCAATATTACAAATTAAAAGTATTAGATTCCTCAGATGAGAAGTATCTGATACTGCACATAAAAATGCCACTCGGCAAGCGTGGAAGCCAACGATAACCTTTCTTCAACTTCTAAATGACAGGGAGTTGCTATACTGGATTGTATGCTGGAATTCAAGATGGACTTGACAATTATATCAAACTACTTAAAAGATGCTTTCGAGCTGTGACCTCCCAGTGTCCCCAAGTACACTTGTGGTCGTGTCAATCTACCTACACACAGGGTTCGTACACGGCCGTGAATTCCTTGAAAAGCCTTAAATGTGAAAACCTAAAATTCAAGGCTTGGAAAACCTTGAAAATGGAGAGCTTGTCGAAACCTTGAAATGGCCTTGAATTGTGAGTGTACTTTGGTTGGAATGTTCAGTTCAGGTTAAGTTAGGTATAAAATTAAACAAGTGACTAGAAATAGGTAGTCAGCCAAATCTGAATGCTGCTTCTCCCTGGATTAGACTGGAGACAGAAAGAGAGCTGCATTGCAATGTAAGCAATTTGCACCAAAAGGGGTAGGTGTGCAAGTGATGTTCCAGTTGATGTTAGCTGCTGCATGCCTTCTCCCTTTTCGTCCATTAGTAGGAGCGCGGGCTCATATACTACCACAGTACGTGGTGGGTGGGAGGACACTACGTTCACAATGACGAGTGATCCCTGTATTGCCAACTGCTACTATGAAATTGTTAAAGAGACGAAAATGGCAGTAAATATTAGAAACAAAACTAAGAAAAGGATGGTGCCAACGTTGACATCTTGGCAAAATATTTTTCTGGAATATAAAAGGTAATTTTGCTAATTGACTGCAAAGAGCCATGAAAATAGCAGTCCTTGAAAAGGCCTTCAAAATGATTTCCTCTGTTGTATGAGAACCTTGTGTACAATACTCAGATCATGGTATGGTGGCAGAGTAAGTGCTGCAGTGGATGCGCAGAATGTTAACGATGCTAATAAAGGGTAGGACACCACTGCCACCAGGTAAATAAAAGCTTGATTGTGGCAAAATAATTGGTGTATGGAATCTATGAATCAGAACTTCGATGTTGTTGCCACGCAAATGAAATGGTCCGTGACGGCTAAAACCTTGACTCACTGAAGTCTTAGCCTAAAGAGGAATAAAGTCCAAGTAGTAAGTAGACTTCACGTTCATTATTTATTTATTCTGGAACTGGGCATGGTGGAACAGGCAAAAATACCAATTATTTCTGCTCAGAAAAAACCAAACTGGTTTGGTACTTAGCCCTCTGTGATGCAAAGTATACTGTAGCCTTTTAAACTGTCTAGAAAACATTGTTAGGAAAAAGAGGCATTTTCCAACTAAAATCCTTTCCTTTTACTTGTCGTTAACTACAGAGGTTAAAGTCCCTCTCAGCCTTTGATATATGAATATGACGGCACCACTACACAGTTGAACCGTAATGAGATACAGGCAGGGTTCACCCACAGCGGCAGTCAACATTGAGAGAGAGAGAGAGAGAGATGGATTTGCTGTTGAACTACACAAATTCATTCTCCTTTGTAGTCCTAATAGAATTTCAGTGTGGCTTA
This sequence comes from Lithobius niger, assembly GCA_023313725.1. Taxonomy (NCBI): domain Eukaryota; kingdom Metazoa; phylum Arthropoda; class Chilopoda; order Lithobiomorpha; family Lithobiidae; genus Lithobius; species Lithobius niger. The sequence goes on along the minus strand of JAHWFP010214445.1, from coordinate 127,844 downwards.
GTATTGTCGAATTGATAATAGCAGAGGGCACCACCATCATCAGTTTTCTATGTTCTGCAATGCGTGCGTTATGTACGTATGTTTATCGACTAGTCTTCCCAATCTCGCAGTGTAATGAAGAAGGTAAATAAATGTGTTAATGATGCAAGCAGGATCTCCGTGTAAGCTTGTGCTAGAAATGTTGCTCCGTCGTAGCAGAACACGACCTTTAGCGGCCGAACAGTGAACCCTGCCCGACGGTTGGGGGATAGGTATGGAAATAGTTGTGCGTTGGGAAATAGGTAAACTTTTGGAAAAAATGATATGGTGAACGTGGCAGTAATGGCAAATGGCGTCAGGAGTTCGGACAGTACTAATCATTGGGTAAACGAAACGTGGTAAAGGAAATTCATTACAATACAAGTGGGGCGACGCAGCAGAAGTATGGACTCGAGAAGCGTGCCCAGGCATGAGCAAGTGAGCGACAGCACGGTAGAGTGAAGCGGCAGTTAGGCAGTTCGAACATGGATTGTGATGACGCATAGACAGACTAAAATGCCAAAACACGCATACATTTGCCCAAAAATGTGGACGATGTATGCATGAGATGAAAGATTAGATTGACGAAGACTTCCGCTCCTATAAGGAAGTGAGGATCACGAGTTGTATACAGCATTATGTGAGTTTGTCATGGGAAGAACGAAGAGCGTTGCCAACGAAGTTAGAAGCTGCTGTCTAGTACAATCTATAAAGAGGGTGATAGTGTAGAGGAAGTTGACGCGTGACAACAACGTCGAAGGCAGATGTTGGTACAACATGGAAATCAACAAGCGTATGGTGCCGTCCTTGTTTCTGTTGGAGGACGACACAGGAAGGAGCCTTTAATCGTTGGTGTCACCATCTTTTGGGTTCTGCAAGTGGTTGGGAGCAACTTCTTTAGTAGCTTTACGGAAACACGCTGCGTCACCACGCAGAGCACCAGAAATTCCAATTTGGTGTTTTTGTTGTTTTTTCAGTAAAGACAAAAAAAGTTCCACCCCCTAATGAATCATCACCAACGTTTTGAGACTAATAATCTAGACACACGCTAGTGTGTCGCGCCAAGTTAGGCAACAAACATCACATTAATTCAATTGTCGAGGTTGTAAACCATTGTAGCGCGACGCCATTGCGTCAGTGTCTTATATCTTGAAGCATAGTTGGGCACATTTCAAGTACTTGGGGAAAAATAATAATGCGGTACAAAAGCTTAAATTGTGTTGAAATCGAGAGCAATGACCCACCTGACAAAAATTAACTCGTGTTTGAATGCCAGCTAAGCTGCTTTCAATGCAAAATCTGCCCCTCAATAACGTTGTAAATGTGTTACTACCTAGCTAGTTAGCTAACTAGTCCGCTCATTCCCATGTTAAATCCCATAGGGTTATTATTCATCGATTCCGAGATAACGGGAAGGCTTCCAGCTATGAAATTGGACGAATGGGTGCACTACAATACGAACTGCGTACCTTTTATAGTTTGGAGCCTGGAGGTGTAACAGGGATGACGTGGGAGGGCGCGTAAGTACGAAAATATTGTTATAACCATTGTTAGTATTGTCGGCATCGTCTCTCATTGGACGGCCAAAGTTCCGACAATGAGAATGTGTATACTGACGTATGTGCCTAGGCACACGCTGGTGTATCACCATAAATCTAAACAATGTTGCAAAGAAATTGTATTCACGTCCAATTCACGAAAAATAAACCAAGTGTAAAAACAAAGCAAAATAAACAAAGCCAAAAACTGGTAAGGAGGCCATCAAGTTGAGAGTGGTTCGGTCCTTTAAAGGAGTGATATCAACACACCAAAACTAACTAAATACAACAAATTACAACAAAATTAAAACCAAGCCAATAAAGAGGGGACTAAGTTGAGAATGGTTCTGCCTATAGGCAAAAGGTAGTAGCAAATTGTTGAAAACCAATTTCTTGTTGACGTGGCACTTTATTACTCATCTGTACGGTAGTGCAGTTGAGTCAGTACACAATTAAAAAAAAAAGGAGTGATATCATATCAAAAACCAAAACTGGTAAAATGGGCCGCCAAGTTCCGAATGGTTCGGCCCTTCAAAGGAGTGATATCAACACACCAAAACATTCGCCAACATAATCGCACCGAATAATACTTCGGACGTTAAATGAAAACTTTTGCTACCGAAAGTAGCAATTGCACAGAAAGATTTGACGATATTTCAGAATGTTTGAGGGAAACGTTGTTTCCGCGAATTTTCAACAAGCATTTACACAACGTCGCTTGTCTTCATCAGTCTTCTACTGTGGGGCTGTTTGAGTCTGAAACTACGTCGTGTTGTTGGTTGTTTTCGCTGCGATCTCGTTAGCGACCACTGATCTGTAAAGTAGCAATGTTCTAGTTTTCATTTAACCTTCGAATTATTAAGCGATGCGATTAACTTGGCGAATGTTTTGATGTGTTGATATCACTCCTTTGAAGGGCCGAACCATTCGGAACTTGGCGGCCCCTTTTACCAGTTTTGGTTTTTGATATAACATTAACTTAAAGCACTGTAATTGCAGGGATGATGTTCTAACATGTATTAAGTTGGAAGCATTAGGTGGAAAGTTGCGAAAGATTTCACATTCTTACCCCTAAATGCGAAGTGTGGTGAATTTTTAGTTCATGTGTCGAATGAGATGGACAAAGAAAAATGAAAGTAGGGAACATGTCATCAGTTGTTTATGAACTGAATTCTTACGAAGATGCGTACTGGATTCTGATATTTGCTTGATCATTTGACTGATCGTATTTGGTGTAAAAATTTCTGTTAGCAGCAGAACAGTTGCAACAAGTAATGTCTTTGAGCAAGCCCGATGACGCCAAATGAGCGAGTGGCAGCAAGTGAATTTGCTTGTTTAGGCTGCTTTAAAAAATATTCATAAAAATTACAACGGAAGAAAAATTGAAATAAATGTATTGTTTATGTTGAACAAATAAATATGGCAAAAGAAATAAGCAGATTGATGTGCCAACACCTTTTAATCTTTTTCTGAGAGTACGTTACATTTTAGGGAAGGTAGGATTTTGCAACTTAAACTGAGAACATTTTTGACAAGTTAAAATTAAAGTTAACATACTTTATAATTATAACTAAAATATGTCTTGAATAACTTACTTATGGATATAGTACAATGTACAATTTCTAAGAATGTTAATCGTCACCGAAATTATGATTTATTGTAAAGTGTTTATATTGTGTATTCATTTATTTTTTGTTGTATTGCTTTCTCGACAAGTTCTTGTGAACTTCGCGAGTATTATGGCCATAAGCATTTAATTGGAGCGTAGCTCCGCTATGAAGACACTCCAATGTAATCTTAGACCGCGCATCACACGAAAACCACGAGGACTTTCCAAACCACACTTTGCATGCAGTAGCACGGGTATCTGGACAAGGTTTATAAAAAATAAATTCGGAATCGAACATGGGGTTGAGAACCATCAGGGTGACAAAATGGACCAATAGCAAAAGCCAAAATCCAAACAACACCGAGACAGCGAAGCCGTTTCTAATTGCTAAAGGCATCAGATTGTTAAAAGATTGATTGTTGATGATAGTTGTGAGTAACATTGCTTTGGGGTGTCTGGCTATGGGCCAAGACCTCATAATAAAATGTTCCAGCCTCACAGCAAAGAAAGCGGAGCCCCCCTCCATTATGTCGACAGCCCTAGTATTATAAATAATAACAAAACTAGTAGAATCGCGCATGGATTTAATATACGTATATTAAGTTCTTGTAAGTGGCATGTGAAAGGCTTTATAGTCATGATAAAACTTGCTAACATCATTAGGTTGGCATGGAATGCTGGTGTGACTCAGATTTGACCAGTAACAAGTTTACAAATGATAACATTACAAACAGAGATAAATCTAAATTAAACCAGAAAAGTATCATCACTCGGCTGAACATGTGTGAATGTAGTTTTCTATCTTAAGTTTTTGGATCCTAACATAATCTATGAAAATATCGAGCATCAAATTGGTTCAATTTATGAAGCAATTAAAAATCTATGAAAAGCGGAAACCTGCAAAAAAAATACATTAAAAAATGAATGGACTAATCGTAACTTTCTTTATCAGATTAAGAACAAAAAATAAACTTGGGTCTAAAGTGAGCAAATCGTCAAAATTTAGGAAAACAAATCACACCTAAACCACCAGGTAGAACAAAGTTCTGGTGGTTCACATTTCATAGTTCACAGTTCTGGTGGTTTAGGAGTGATTTGTTTTCTTAAAATGACTTTTCAAAAACCACTGTATTCGCCATTTACCGGTTTTCGTTAAATCATCAAAGCCACCCCCCCCCCCATGTAGTAAAAGAGTACAAAATTGCTGAAGAAACTGTGTCAAAATACAAAGAATGCGAAACAATACTACGATATAGTACATTTTTTATGGAAGGTTAAAATGATAGGCGTAAATTTAGAATACTATTTCAAAGTTAAAAGGACATACCTTCTCACTTATTTCGAGCATCCTACTCAAAATAACGTTTGCAACATGTTCATAGGTTAGAGTGATATAGAAATCCCATTTCTTGCGAGAGGAAAAATAGGAAAATGAATACATTTGCAACATTTACGCACGTCTGAACTAATGTTGCGAAACTGAAACGCACATGAAAGCCAATGGGGAGGAATGTACCTTTAACTAAAAAACAAAACAAACAAAAATACTAGTCCTGATGATAACACCACTGGGGCATTTCTAAAGCGTAACGTGACAGAAATTAAAGAAAGATTTAGTGAAACCTTCGCTAAACAGGTCTCACAATTGAGAAATAAGAACTCTAATAAATCTTCTTGATGTACAAATAAGTACAATCAACATTAACATGTACAGTATTGAATTTTCGACATAGCCCATGCTTAAAACGAAATGTGTCGAGATGGTACAAAATTGTAACGCGAGTGCCATATTATTACTACTTACGGCACTGAAGCCTGCGCGGCAGGTTTTTAGGGGGTCGTTGCGTGGTGCAAATGAAGATAACTTTGCCAGATAACTTTCTACCAAATCGTGTGTAATTCAACCGCCTGCTTGAGCATGTGGGAAACCAAGGCTACCGAAATTTCATGTTTATTACCCGTGGACTATGCGTAAATTTTTTTAAATAAATTATTAGTGCGGATAATGTGAGGCGCGGACCATACAAGAGATTAAAATTCAAAATTTTGGGAGAAAAAATCCCCTTCTGTTTCGCCAAAATGAAATGTGGCTTACCGTGACTCACTAACCTGATTTTAACCAATATTTCTCCCCCACCCTCCCCTCCCCCAACTCGTCACCATTGCTAGTTAAATGACCAATTAAAATGACACAAGAACTCTAGATGATTTTGATTAAAACTTTCGAGTGCTTAGCAGACATCACATTGTATTAGGCTGATTGATGTTTATTTTTGCGTGCGACGATCGAAACTCTAATTGACTATTTTTTTAAATTATATTAAATTATTATTAAAGGTCTAAAAATGTTGGTACTTCTAGATGTAATTTTATTAAAATTATTAAGCATTGCTCTGCAGTAGAAAATGTAAGTATAGCTTTAAACTGTGGACTATCTGGGAGTGCGGATTATCTGGGCGATTTTTTTCCCTCAAATACGTACGGAATAGGCCTGCGGATTATCTGAGAGGCGGACTATACACTTGAAATTATGGTAGTGAATGTAATCTGCATCCAACAGAGCCGTACTTACGTGCTTTTGTTTTGTATTATTGTGTGTGTTATACTCTAAAAAATTTTTTTCAGTTTGTTTCAGGTGGTGAACGTGTAAATTTTTCATTTATTAATGGGTCTTATTATCAATTATATTTACATATTGCTTCTACACTGTCCATAATATTTTGAGTTGTAATTAAGATATGCATGTTACATGATGACAAAACAAATGCTTATAATGTGTTTTAGATTTCACATCATGCATTTTTGGGGATGTATTTTTGTAAGCTTTAGTTCACACCTCATTTATTTCAGACTACGTTGTGATTTATATTAATTAATTTTTTTTGTATCATTTCAGGATTGCAGACAACCGTTTAACGGTGGAAGTTTCTTTGACCACGACGGCTACCCGTACTGTGAAACTCACTACCACGCCAAGCGTGGGTCATTGTGTGCCGGCTGCCACAAGCCCATTACCGGCCGTTGCATTACCGCAATGTTCCGCAAGTTTCACCCCGAACATTTTGTTTGCTCTTTTTGTCTTAAGCAGCTCAACAAGGGCACCTTTAAGGAACAGAACGACAAGCCCTACTGTCATCCTTGCTTTGAGAAGCTTTTCGGGTGAAAAGGCCCGCTTTAGGGTGTCCCTGAGAGCCGTAGCTTTGGCAAAAATATACAGCAAGTGCAGCAACTTATCACTAAATGTGAGCCTCAAGGGCCGTAACCTGGGTGAAAGAAGTGAGTAGCATTGCTTAACACCAGTTTTACATAACATGCTAACTTGCTAGACGAATTCGTACTGAGTTGTCGAGGTTCTAATATAATAAGAGCCACTTGTTTTAAGTTAATAATGCGGGAGTTGAAAGAAACAATGTTTAAAGGTAAACTCGGCATTCCACAATCTAGGAATATGTTGGAAATAACAAAACCGGCACGGTACAAATCCATAGCCTACTTTATGTACTGCTGGCAAAGACACTGCATTTTGGTTCGAATGGAGGCTTTTGCAAGCATAAGAGTGCGATACAGTGCTCATTGTTGCTTCCTTGTGTCATTACGTCATCAGCCGTTGGTGAGGGACTATGTTGCGCCACGGAACATGACACTAGTTAAGTCGTCATTACTGTAACGTCATTAAATGCCACATAGACACACATTTGGCATATTTTCAGGTAATCCACATTTTGCGGTGTTTTGGAGCAATATCCTGCAAAGGCTTTATCAGTACATAAAATAGACTATGACAAAACATGCGCTAATTCACTATTGGTGAGATAGATACAATGGCCATGACGCCAGAACTTATAGCAACAGCAAATAAAAAAAATACATTGCCTTCAACTCTATAGCGCATAAATAAAAACCAAAAATTGGTAAATCTGGCCGTCAGTTTTACACAAATGTAACTCTGTTGTGGTGCTAATTTTTACCAATTAGGTACGATGATCGTATTCCTGTTTGCGTCCCATTTTAAGTCATTTGTGAAAAAGGGTATTTTCAAAGCAAGGAATTATTGTATGCTGATTAAATTCCTTGGATAAATTTTAAATACTTCTAAATTAATTGATAAATAAGTAGTGTGATTTTCTTAATGTTACTGGTGTGTTTCTACTTTATGCTTAATAAGTTTTAAATAAAATTAAACGTTAATCAGGCCCGTTTTTTTTTTTTGTTCATGTTTTTAGATTTGCTTTTTAAAAACTTTTTGCGGGTGGGGGCTTGGAATCCATGTGACTATGGAATTTGTAACTTGTCACAGCACGACTATGGAATTGGTAACTTGATACGGCAAGTGTTGAGACTAATTCATGTCAATATTTGTATAGTAGCCGTGCTCATTTTTGGACGTAGTTTTGCTGTATGTTTTATAATGATAATAGTGTTACAAACTAGGGTATATAATTATAAGGATAGTAATTTGTTTTTGCTGCATAACCATAAATAGACAAATATCCTGGTGTGCAATGCTACCCACTTAATTCATTTTTAATAACTATTTTAATACATTGTAAATGAATAGCTATAATTGTATTGTAATGAATCGTGTTCACGGAATTTCTTTACCGTGATGTTCTAATATTAAGTCTTGTCCATCTTAAATGGCTTGGCATTGTGTTGCTTTTTGTAAATGGTGTCAGTCGACCTGCCAGAAAGGTGTAGGAAGTATATTCGTTCTTTTGTAAGGAGTTGTAAAAAAAATGCACCATGTGGGCTAATGTAGGTTATGTTTTATGAATGAATGACGGAAAATTTAAAAAATATTTAAGGCTTTTTTTCTTTAAAATCTGTATTTAATACTTGTTATATAGATAGTAGGATTGTTTCATCTCGTATAACTAGTAAAGGTAAGTCGTATTGTTGACTCTTTATGAGTGTATGATACTGCAAGTTTATATTATATATACTGTAGTGTCTTAATACTGGTCTAATTGTTAATAAAATGTGCGGTAAATGGTTGTTAGTACAACATCACGTTCATCTTGCAAACTTTGGTCTGTATAGGAATACAAGGGGTCCAGAAAATAGTAATCGATAGCCGCTTTTTTTAAATTTAAATTAGTTGGATGCTTTGAATGCTCGAACAATTTGTAGTACTTGGATGTGCGATACTATGAAAATTCAGAAAAGGCTCACTCATGTCTTCGTAGATTGTGCTGTTAAAAGTAAGGTGGTATGGAAAGAGCCAAACTGGAATTTTTATGCTTTGGTAAACTTGAGCATGGTATTCTATTTCAGACACTAGCTATTTAAGGTTGTAGTGTTAATTCTGAACTTAACGAGAAAGTCTTCCATGCTCCCTAACCGGCTTGCTTTTTGTCTTTGCCTCAGAATGTTGTACTGCAAAAACGTAAAAAGAATTGCTCAACGAGACTGGCGTTGTGAGCTAATACTCACTTTTTCACAAGTGAGCCATCACTAAGGTTATTACATTATCTCTTTTACCATCATGTAATAACTTCCATTCATTCTTGTTTTTTGTATTGTCTGCTTTAGGGCCGCAAGTTGACTAAATGGTATAGAATTTAACACAAACATTGTGTACTGGTATTTAACTGTGAAAGCTATTTTCTTGTTTTTTTTTCAGTATTCTTCTAGTCTCACTATTAAGTAGTGTTACTGAAACGTAAAAAAAACTGTGGCACTTTTTTTTCCCACACAAGCTGTAAAGACAACATTTTTGAAGTGATTGAAAAATGTGTGGCATTTACATTAGTTATACTAACAGAGGATAGGTTTAAAAGAACTAAAACATAATTTGACTATTTCACCATCTACTAAATGAAAACCATCTACCATGTACATACAATGGTGTTATTCATCGTTCTCCACATGTTCACAGATTGTTGAACAAAAAATAGCCTGAAAATGTCACGTCATTTACTTTGAAAATTTATATTCACATTTATATTTACCTTTTATACTTATATTTACTTAGTATAAAAGGTAAATAGATATTATGAGAAGGATATCTTATACTGTGAAAATAAGCATATTAGAGGTAAATATGAACACAAAATAGCCTTTAAGAATTCTGGTATTTTCTTTTCATTAGCATTTTTTCGAACACAATGGTACTGACCTTACATTGAAAAAAAGGTGCGTTTATTTGTAACTTTCCACATATACCAGCACGTCGCAATCAACCAATTTCTGGCAAACAGATTTTAGTGTAGGAATACAAAATTAAGTTCAGTGATTTAAGGATGTGATGAAATCGTGAAACGTGTTGCTTACCTGTATTATTTTTTTAATTGATGCTGTAATAATAAACATGACGGCAAACGTTTCATGAATGTTGATCGCAACGTCCTTGGAAAAAAATGTAAAATTGCTAGATTTTTAAATGAAAGTTTCTATACAAGTGTGGTTGGTAGCTCGGGCCTTAGCTCGACAAACAATCTAGTTCAGTCTGTTACTGAAGTGTCATATTTGGGTGTGGGACGTAGCTTTGCTGCATGACGTATGTATGCTTCGTTCTCAGTGTTGCTGACAGCGTTATTTTGCACTACTGGGCCAATTGTTTGTGCTATTGGGGAAATATGTACAGTGCAGCGTGTCGTTAATTTTTTTTTTTCAATGTTCTTTAGGATAAGACCTTGCATGTTATGGCATCACACTGTAAATAGTTTGTATGAAACTCTGGTTTCATTATTGTACCATACTGGGTGGGGCTGGTGTATGAATATACTCCCTAATAATGTGCAGTCATTTAACTGAAGTGTCATTTGCTTGTGTAGTTTAAACTGTGCCGTATTTGTGTGCAAATGCTTTGTTTTTAATTGGTTACTGCGTTGAAGGGTTTTGATTACAGATTAATAACACATTTTTTCGAAAGTTTGAAAAGTGAAATTGTAAACCGACGTGTATCAAGAAGTGAATTCTTAGTTTAATGTTCGATCCATTTGTGTTTGGTGATGTTTGTTCTAACGTTAACGTGTCGCATACTGGAAGTACACATCATCATAAATTGACCGTAAGGAAATGTGTTTCTTTGGTTTAGGAATTTTTTTTTTTAATTATTAAAAAGAAAGAAATGAAAGAGTAAGTCTGGTCATATTTTAAGAAATTTCAAGTACAAAGTAAATTTTTATTTGACTTTCAAAATACTTCAGATTGAAATATTTTGCCAGACAAGTTGCAATTCAAAACTCCTCTATATTCGAAACACAAACCAACTCTCAATTTTAACATCTCTAACAGTAAAAATATATAATATTTCTCGAATATTGAGCTAGGAATGTGGTGGTGTTATCAAAAATTGAAAGTCAAACTAAGCAGTTTCGCTAAGAGTAACTTCATCGACATTTCCCTCATCTAGTACTAACAGGATTTTTACAACGATTTTTGACCCGTGCAATGTATCTGGGTCATCCATAATTGTTACATCTAAAGTAAACGAAACTAAATTCCTTGTTTTTTGAATGATGGGTAAATTTCTCATTTCTGTTGTTCGCCAAAGAATTGAGCGACACTTAATGCATGTTTTAATAATAAACGTTGGGGTTAATAATAAACGTTGGGGTGAGATTTTGTTTAAGACATAGTTTGCCGATTTCACAATGGCTCTACTTTTTGCATCTTGGCATTGGTATAGATGTCACCATTCAAGCAATTGGCTATAACCTATGTGTATAGATAGGGTTGAAAATTATAAGTGTTAAGAAATTTATTCATTTGAACTGAAAATTATATTTTAGCCTCGTTTTAACTCCACAAAGTGTTTTTTTTTTTGGTAATTTGTGAGTCCAGTTATTTGTGAGGCAGTTATTCAAAATTTATCCAAAACTGTTTGGGCATTTCTTTTTAAAATTGTTTAGTTTTAAAACTGGTGTATCATACAATAATTATCGGAGCTTAATATTTTCGACTACCATCTACTTTGCTCATGTGCTTTTTATTCATACGTACCATAGCAATTATTGTAATATAGGAATTGAGATTGTTTTGTAATACTTTTTGAGTTATGTAATAATAGAGATTGGTTCTTGTACTGTAGGCTAAATAAGAGTATATACGAAAAGCTAAAATAATATTCTGCATGTTATTGCCAAGACCTCTTGCAATAAACATATTTTGTTTTTATTACCGTGGTTATCGTAATTTACTAGTCTACTGTATAAAAATTGCTGCAAATTGATGTAAACGGGGTTCGCACGAGCCTTCAAAAAGGTTACAAGTATAAACAAAATTCCACTATTAAATTAAATCCACCTCATCGCCAAAGAAGCGTCCTGGGTTCGTGTCAAGAGGAATGACTGAACAGGTATTAGTTTGTGATTGGGCAGCACCAGTAGATGGCACTGCAGTTTTACACAGTAATGGGTCAGGTTTAAAGCAATGCACCATGGGAGTGGTGCTTATTAACGAGTTAGACAGTATGACAATAAGTGCAAGGTGCACCAGGTCTAGACCAAAGACCCAGCCACTACAGAGATAGATAAACAAGATTTGAGATAGGGAGGTAAACGTAAGATAAATCAGATTTGACAAAAATTAGATAAAACATAAGATAAACCAGATTTGACAAAAATTAGATAAAACGTAAGATAAACCAGATTTGACAAAAATTAGATAAAACGTAAGATAAACCAGATTTGACAAAAATTAGATAAACGAAACAACAAGACTTAATATAAAGGAGATAAAACTTCTAAGACAAGGGATAAACGAGATTAGAGCTAGTTATCAGATGAACGAGATTTAGGCCAATATCTAATACTTACCTTATTGGTGGCCATTGTATATCTGGTATTTGGGAATTAAATAGTTAAATTCCCACGAAGCATGGGAGCTGTCCATTTTGTCACACTGTGGGGTGGGTGCTGGTTGATTTATTGTGACACGGTTGTGGGTGTTTCAAAGTAGGCCAAAAAACACGGCGTAATACAAGGACGGCCCCCATAAACCGTACTGTTAGTTATAAAGTGAATCTGTGTAACTAGGAGCCTATTACCTCCTGATATAACTAAGATAGTCGTTTTTGTTTGTTTGTCCGCAGTGGGAATTTCGTTAATCCTTATTATATTGAAATCTGTAGTGGGAATCTCGATAATTTATATTCTATTGAAGTCCGCAGTGGGAATCTCGATAATCTTTATTCTACTGAAGTCCGTAATGGGAATCCTGGCAGCTTTGGCAACTGGGCGATGGGAAACTAGTAATGGTGGTGTTTAATTTGTAAGGACCTTCAATGATAATTGGCAGATGTAGTGATATCACAGTATTTTCATGCAAATGGGAAATCACAACTGGCCATATTAGAGTGGCTGCCCTAGTTTTAACAAAAAAAAACAAACAAAAAAAAAACAAATTAAAACCTTGTTGCTTCTTCATAGCTAACGTGCTGTTTTGCCATAACTTAACGAAGTAATAACATTTGATCGTCACATTGAGCCACTACAGAAAGGCAGGTGCCGCCGTTAAAAACAAAAGCAAGCTAACACCTTTTGCCTTAAATTGTGGTGGTTATCGTGTTTCACTGGTGATCATGTTTGCAGAGATGTGCCTTAATTCGTCATCAGATGCGGCGTAGGTCTTTTACGAGTGGTGGCATCGCCAACCTTTTTGAATCTTTGGATTATTATTAAAAACTATCAGTACTTATGATTGTTTGGCCTGTAGTTAAATTCTTTATTTTTACTATTTTTAATCTGGGAAAGATATTTTGTAATCAATATGACTAAGATCGTAGTTTTGTTTGTTTGTTTGTATATCCGCATTTGGAATCTCGATAATCTTTATTCAACTGTAGTCCGTAGTGGTAATCCCGAAGGCTTGGGCAATAGGCGAATGGCAACGCTGGTGTTTAATTTGTAAGGATATTCAACAATAATTGGCTGATGTGACGTCGTAGTATGTTCATGCAAACGGTAAAATCACAACAATGCTCTATAAAACCAGCCGTTACAGGGAAGGGTACCGGGTTTGACCGGGTCGCTTTTACAGAGGCTGCACGCGAAGGGTCTGCTGCGTGATCACGCACGTAAGGCTAGCAGCACCACATGGTGGAATCTAACTCGTTTGTAACAAGGTGAGGAGTATTCAGTGAATGAGAAATGATTCTACCAGAGAACTTGTTGTCAGAGTAGAATCCGATGAAACTGTTAAATGGATTCCCATCTGCCTCCCTGGTGATGAGGTTTTCTCCAGCCACATAATGACAGTGAATAGGAAGCGCGAGGTATGCAACGGAGAAGACAAAGAAAGAGACGTAAGTTTTTGCATAGAATAAGCATAATTAGATGCAACGTAGGAAATTCAAATCTGCTGTGGTCAAGGGAGACTTCCTATTTATATCGCAGTTTCGTTGGATTTTAGTTTCGTTTGTATTATTTGTTATTCGTCTTAACTGCAAATTATGTCAGATTTTGTAGGAGTAACAATCTAATATACTAAATTTGTGAATAAATAAGAATAAAATATTATGTTTTCACGAGAGTGAATCCAGATCACCTACATGAATAACACCAATGACACCAATTGCATGGCACCAATTGACAGAAGTTCCGGATCGTGAAACGCACTGGATGTTATGGAGGTTTGTGTGGTTAGAAATTAGTTTTATATGTGAAATTTTGTGAATAAAAATGACAACCAACATGTTTGTGTTAATGTTAGATCTAATACAGGTCACGTACATGAATGATCACACAATCGCCGAGAAACTCCATTCCTCGAAGGAAGTAAGGTTAGAAAATAACTTATGTTTTTTTAACTCCCACAATTGACTTAACTGCATAAGCCCACAATTGACTTAACTGCATAAGCCCATGGGCACGGTTTACGGAAAGTAAAATGGCAAGAAAACAATTTTTAGGAAGGAAGAAGATATCTCTGGGAGGATTCAGAAAGAAACCATCTTAATAAACCACCCTAATAAAAAGACAAGGCCTAGAAGTTGGGTTGCAGGAACGGCACAACCAACAAAGTTCATGTATGTCGAGTTCACAATGCTTGAAGTGAGTGTGTTTAATAGGCCTCTTTGGTATCATCGAAAATCTCACTTCAAACGAAGCCACGAAAACACGGTCTAACACTAATAAAGTTCCGGAACACACAACAAAACGAAACGAAGTTCACACAGCGCTAAAGTACATGAAATGCTGGGAGACAAGAAGTAACGAACACCAGGAACGTAATATACAAAGGAAGACGCTAAAACGTGTCGAGGGTAAAAACGTGTCGACAGTAAAGACACCCACCGACCTGAGTGATAGAAGCAAGAATTATAATTTTGTCAGAATTTCCGTCTTAATGCAGACAATAATGCAAAATAATAATTGGAGACAGTATTCTAGGATAAAAACATGTAGCTAACACCTACCTACAATCTGCTGTCACTGGCTAACAGGATCTTGGAAACCATCACTTCACTCAAGATCATGCAACATATATCTGATACGAACCAAGATGGGACACAATTTTCACAGTAAAAGCATTACCAAAGAGTAGAAATCAAATGTCAAACTGTTAATACAAAACAAATGTAGTAAAACAAACATTTCCGTTACCCGAGGACGGAATGAATGAAACCTCATCTACGAAACAACCCTTAAAAAAATTGTTTGGTTTACGGGCAACCAGGCATTCTATTTTATTATTTTATTTAACTGACTACATTTCTTTGACATGTACCTAGCACAAAGCTGAAAGACTCTGCAGCAAGCCTAAAAACTATGTAATATTGTCCTAAGAAATTGTCATATAGTATCCAGTGGTTTTTAGTAATGCTGCTCCTATACCGGTACAAGTATCGTATCGGTACAGATACCATGGTATCGGTATTGAATCAGCATAATCCATTTCAACCAATACTTGCAACCGACACTACATTAATTTTTTTCTTTCTGTGGTTGTGCAACTTTAATGAATTTTTTATTGTGGATATTTTACGCTTAATTCAAATATTTTTACTCAACAGTTTGGGGCTGCTGGGAAAATTTTCGGCAAACATTTCAACTTTATAGTTCGTTTGTCTTCTTCAGGCTCGTTTTTCCCTCGCTAGAGTGTCCTCTCGTTACATCGCGTCTGTCCGTGTTGTGTGAGCCATTTGGTTCGCACCACTGATCTTGACAAGGCCGGCTGGGAGCTTTGTCAGTCTTCCATCTTCTGTCTAGCTGCCTCGTGCACCCCACACTCACGAGGCAGCTAGACAGAAGATGGAAGACTGACAAAGCTCCCAGCCGGCCTTGTCAAGATCAGTGGTGCGAACCAAATGGCTCACACAACACGGACAGACGCGATGTAACGAGAGGACACTCTAGCGAGGGAAAAACGAGCCTGAAGAAGACAAACGAACTATAAAGTTGAAATGTTTGCCGAAAATTTTCCCAGCAGCCCCAAACTGTTGAGTAAAAATATTTGAATTAAGCGTAAAATATCCACAATGAATCGACACGTTTAAAGTAAACAACCACACCAAATGAATTTTTTTTTTGTTCACCGTAGGCTAATAGCGTTGCCTTTTACTCCCAACTGAATCATTTCTTAAATTTTATTTATGCACCAATGTAACAATTTAATGATTGTATGGCTGAACCGGCTCAATTTGGAACATTACTAGACTTTTTGGAGAAAAGAAATATCGGGTAAAGGGAGGAGCCAACCTGGGGAATTTGAACCGGGAAACCTCAGATCATCATATGGGCCAAAAGATCGGCCAGAATAGTTCCCATAGCCGCTGAAGGAGCATGGTAGTCTCTCACGCCACCCTGGCCTGGCGGGGACTTGGCCGAAGTCCCCTTTCCGGGGTTCAACCAGATCTGCAAACCACCAGCAATTAGGGCCTACTACTCGTGTGCAAACTTGATTCGCAAAGATTGATTTGTACGCCTAAGTTAAGCTATTTATATTGGTTTTAACCATAGCTATTTATTGGTTTTATTACTGTTATTCGTATCGGATATAAAAAAGTGGTATCGTAACAGTCCTAGTTTTTAGTTTTTGCTAAATAACGTTTTAGTGGTTTGAGAAAAATGACTAAAATTTGCACCTTTAAAAACTCGTTTCGAGCTGGTTAGAATGGTGTACTGGAAAGTCAAAATCTGTAAAAAGCTGTGAACCAGGCGGCAGAATTTTCTTCAAGTGTCTGCGACACGTAAATCAGTGCCTACAAATCAGCTGTAAGAACTCACCCCACTGAATTCTTGCAGTATGAAAATCAGCTATCTTTGTTTTTTTTTTTGGATGGGGGTGGCTTCTGGATTTGCTTTTGAGGCCTAACCTCCTAGGCCTAATTTAAAAAATATGTCGAAATTCTTATAGTAAAAGTACATTTTTATTTAGTCTAAGCCTGCTTATTTTACAACTTTTTATACCGGGTGTTTGTTTGATGTTGCGTTGTATTTATTTTGATGCCTGTAGACCTACAGTACTAATAAACATTTTCAGTTGTAAACAGCTACCTGGAAATTCTTTATTCATTTTCCAATTTCAAGTTACTGGCGTGGCATCATTTACCGATTTAAAATGTATACGGTATATAACACCATACATATTTTTTTAAACATATTTTCTTGTTCATTATGTTACTACATGAGGTCCATTTAATGCACAAAACCTTCATATCAGTAGTACCAAGGTACCATCATTACGTTGCTATTCTTGCTCGTTTTGATATCCTTGCTACCCATCAGCCTTTGTTATCCTTGCTAGTTTTGGCTGCCGAGTCTTAAAAAGATTCAAAATGTATCTGATTTGGATTTCACTGCTATTCCACACAAGTTTTTTAATTTTCAAAAAGCATGCTTTACGACGAAGTCATGCGGCAGCAGCAGGCATCCGATAGACAGAGCGAGAAGCAGGAGCGGTGGTAGGAGAGAAACAGCCCCATCGCAACCGCGAAAAGCGATGTAGATGTAGCAAGGGATGTAGCAAAGAAATAACGTGGCAAAGGAATTTTTACTCAAAAAAAGTAACTAGTTATACAGACAAAGTCGACAACTACATCCAAACAGCTGTCCAAACTAAATAGAACGTTTGTCAAAAACTGTGCATTTCGTGATCGTAATAAGCTATGTTGTTAGAAAGAGCTTTGACTGTCTGCAGAGAATGTGATTTTTGTCTGCGACGCACATCGTACGTGGTGCTGATTCTGCTACTGGGGCTATGAAAAATATAAATTTTAGTGGGTGGACCAAGATTCATAAAAAACAATTTTGACCCGCAAGAATTAAGGCTCCCGCACATGTCTGTAAACCAAACAATTATCTTTGAATAACATTATACAATTTTACAGTAACCTTTACAAATTTACAGTTTACCTTTGACATTTTCAATAAGTATTAACATATTGCATCACACCTATGGGCAGCCAGTGTTGCAATTCACCATAAATGATACCGACACGCAACTGGTTTGTGTTTGGAGCCATGACGATACAGTATTAAACACAAACGAGCCACCTTTGTGAACTGCATGTTTGCTGGCATTCCACCTTTGTTTCAGTGATGCAGTATGTAATTACACACTGTACAGGATAATTGTAAATTTGAAAGAGTTGTTTGGTGGTTGAGTTTTGATGGAGATGTTTGCTTTGTTTCATATTTATATACCAAATAATTCATTATAATTAGCCAACTGAACTGATCTATTGCGATTCGAAATTTTGTCCCCTCTTGTTTTGTATCCGAGATCGTTTTTTTATCCGAGATCGTTTTTGGACGGCCTTGAGAAAAGTTTTCAAAGTTATATTTACCGGTGATAATAGATCGCCTGGGTCCATTCAGTATTGGAGGGCAATCAGTTTAAGCTAGCTACACATTTTTCAGTGAATACTGGTGATAGACACTTCATGTGTTTCACCCTGTATAAACATTCTATGGTGAGTCACATTTCATTTATTATTACTAAGGCTCGGCCGATACCAATATTGGCATCGGTATCGGCTAACTGTTTTGGTCAAATATAGTTTTTTGCGATATCTTCGCCAAAAATTGTCCATTTTTGATGTTCCAGTACATCATTTTAACCGTTTTTTCGAAAGCTTTCCAATAGTGCTAATTTCAGAGCGATAGCTTCAGTCGTTCTTAAATTATTTAACAAAAACCAAAAGAAACGCACTTTACTGTAAGATGTTTGCTCAAAGAGCTTTGAAATGTGGAATTTTTCATCAAATTTGTTTCTAAATATGGAAGAAACATTAACTTTACTGGAAGTAATGCACTGAAGTATCGGCATCGGGATATCAGTGATGTAGCATCGGACTGTATCTATCGGATCGGATCGGTCAAAGTTATTACCGGCCGAGCCTTAATTATTACTATTACTAAAAAATTTACTAGGTTCATGGCGCATGGATTAAAAAAATAGCCCTAGTTATTATGCACTAGTTGAAGCCCTGCTACGACCCCGAACAATTTGCCCCCTTTTCCACCAACACAACAAATGAAAACTTTTCAACACTTTACAACATAGGAGAAAAACAAAGGCAATGCTTGTAGAATTATTTCTTTTAATCGTCACAAGTGGAATTTCACAAGGCGAAAAACTATTAAAGTTTTATTTCATTCCGGTAAAAAGCCCTCAAAAAAACAGCTGCATTGTAAATAAGTTATTCTTTTCTTTGTACGGTTCTTCCTTAGAAGCAAGAACTGGTAATGTCCATACTATAAGTGTTGTTTTATTAGAAATTTCAGATCCATGATTGCTTCGGTGTTAAGTGTAGATTTCAGCAAATCATTGAAAAAAGTTACCTTTTCGTCACTCTTCGTTAATGGACTTAACATGTGCCGCAGAACAGATGTAGAAAGGTGACGACAGTTGTGCGAACGAGCAATGCCGAACACATGTGCGGCATTACTCGGTTGCAAAAAATCTGCCATGATCACACACTGTACATGTTCTTGCATTTCGTTTAAAAGCAGTCGGTCTGCCAGAGTCATGACTTCTAACAGTACATCGATATCGGCATTATGTACAGGACACATGCCTACACTAGCATCCAGATCTTTATTATTTTGTTTTATGTCGACTAACTTGCATCCATACAAGAAGTGAATGGTGTACTCTAAAGCTTCTTTGCTCACTTCACAGAATTTGACTTGTTCCTGATGAGATTCAGAAAAATTCCCATGCAACATGGCACTGAATACCGACGATTTCTCAACGAGCGTGGCGCGACTGGCAGAAACTGTCGAACCATCATCGAGAGTAAACCTAACGTCTTGTTCTTCAATACTAACCCCGTAAACACATACCGAATCATTACAAGAAGGATTGTAAGTTGGTGGCAAGTAGCGAGGCGCCGTGATGGAAATTTCCTTGCACAATACAATAATACTTTCTACGGCTGAGAGAAAATCAGAATTTTCTGGGCATTCGAGCAAACTCATCATGATGTCAAGGGCACCATAGTCAAGTAGTAATTTCTGACGAATTCGCTTTTCTCTAGAAAAGAAAAGACAAGGTTAACAATTATTTACGACTAAACACAAATTACTGTAAATGCTCAAACAAATTGCTAAACACGCAGTTTGATGAAAACCGGTAAGCGGCGGTTACATTGGTAAATTTCAGTCATCAGAAACGTAAACACTCACACTTTACCAACAAAAGAACCAATACGAAGTTCTACTTTAAATATTCGGAGACTTTCCGGTCACCTTCTTTAAAAAAGCATCACAGAAGAAGGCTGACGAAAAACCCTACATGTTGGTCAGAAGAGATTAAAAATTCGTGCTCTTCGGCTCCACCACTGATCTGTATTTCTGATTTAAAGTAGGACTTCGTATTAGTTCTTCTGTTGTGGTAAAGTTTTAGTGTTTACGTTTCTGAAAACAGTTTCTTCCATACTAGTTAACCTAATTTTGTCAGAAAGTCCTTTCCTGTTGTGAACTCTGTCACTTTACCCTCTGTCACAAAAATGAACATCAACAGTTCAATTTTGTTTACTAATTCGCGAGCAGAGTTCGAGTATTTGGTCACACACTTTTTTATTTGTTAGTGTAATAACAACTAAGATGCTGCTTAATGGACTGTGCGAGTCAAGTCTACAACTAGTTTTCCAGTTTTTAGGATATATCTTTAAAATGGTTTGAGCTAGAGGCTCTTAATGTGCTACCACCGGAAAGCTCTCGTTTGGTATATTAGAACGTCAAAATCGGTCAAAAATTGGCGAAATTATCGCATTTTCACCGGATTCGAGTTTGGTTGGGTTATAGAGAGTCGAGTTTGAGCAGATGGGAAACTCGACTCGACTTGAAACTTTCGAGGCTCGCACACCCCTAAGAGCCATCCAAGCAGGCTTCGCCAGTGGAACGCTTGGTTCCAGGCAGGGAATAGATGCTGCTGCGTCCCCAACCTGCAATGCAGTAGCAGTGCCTCGACGCACCCACTCGTAGGTGGTATCACAAAAAAGTTAGATGCACTGCCTCACAGTCAACTGCCTACAACATGGACGGGTGCAAGCAAATAGTCTCCTTTGGGCTAATCTAGCTCATGGTAATACGCGAGGACATCTTGTTTTTATTTCGGTGGCTTATGTCAAGAATGTAGATATGCACTGAACCTGTCAAAGTCGTGCTGCTCCACTAGCAAGTTGCACTTACAGCACGACTGTCGCAGATTCTCGCACACACTCTAGCGGTGGCGACCATGAGTTGTACAAGCTCGAACATCACCGCTGTGAAGTGGCAAAATTGTGGGAGAATTTTCCTCCCTGTCCTCCGTTTGTCCTTCCCACTTTAAGGCTTCCCCTTACGTCCTAAAATATTGTAGTTCAAGCTTGACCACTCAGAATTACTAAATTAAGCCAACGTCTCCAACAATTAAAATAACTCCTAGTTAACTCGAAAGGGACAGCCCTTGATGCTGAAACAATGTAAGCCTTCGGCCGAAGCAACCATATTAAACATCTGACTATTGCTGAAGCTGCTTAGAAATTGTCTCCTTCCTTGTTGAGCGAATACTTTTGTTGTAGGCATGTATTGTTGTATTTGACGATACACTCTTCGTTGTACCGTCGTACCTTTGTAACCGGCAATCTCACTAGCCTTAACTGGCTTTATATCCTTCCGCCTTTCTTCTTTTTGTACTTCTTCTAATAGAAAGACACGTCACCTTTACATGGCGTAAATGATTTCTTGACTGCCATTATTAAGGCCTAACTTTCCTACTGCACAGAATTCCTTACCAGAGCCCGAAGGCAGCTATGCGTAGTATAATGTACTCTGACTGTTATATTCAGTGGGTTTTCACGATTCGTCCTGCCTTGTGAATCCGTACAAGACGAACTTTAATTATCCAAACATCACTACTGTTAATGTTGACAGTGCAGACTAGGATACTATGAGAGACAAGTTGCAAGGTTGAGAGAGAGGCCAAGCCCCTAACTGGAATAAAACATTCATGAAACCTCTTTTAGCCTCCTTGGTACATCTCGCAAGTACAAAATGCATAGACCGTTGGTAAAAGTTGGCTTGATTGATCCTGGAGCGGACCTCTGATTAGACGCACGTGTAGATCGTTTTGCTGGGCTACTGGTTTTCCCTGCGTGGAGGCCCGTGGAGTGACCGACTGTACCATCGCTCTGCCCCTTCATGCCCAATGGCAGGCGATTCAGTCTGCCTGTGTTCTTCCAACAAAATAAATCAGCAGTAGTACCAAGAGAAGTCTTAAGTTCCTTGTCTTAAATTAACAGCAAGCAAGAAGTGCACAAGACGATAAGTGACGTAAAAAAAATGTTGTTCATGAATTCGACTTGGCCCTCTGTTAGCTTATCATATCAGTGTCTGTAGTTCTCTTATGCCTTTTTCCCCCCTTTATCCTTAAGGCCTACAGCTGCCTACAGCTTTTGTTTATGCTACACTGATTTTAGCTTAGTGGGAATGCATCAAAAGACACTAATTGACATGGTCACTTGAAGCTGCAGATCAGATTAAGACTTTCACGGCTTGAGAGGCCTTGTGGCCTAATAACAATGACTGGTCATTTGAAGCTCCATAACAGCTCAAGACTTGCATGGCTTGAGGCATTTATTGCCTAATAACAATGACTGG
>JAHWFP010214445.1:81944-105635 GCA_023313725.1 Lithobius niger | reverse complement strand
GCATGGCTTGAGGCATTTATTGCCTAATAACAATGACTGGTCATTTGAAGCTCCGTAACAGCTCAACAAATGTGATAATTTTTAGAAAATCACAATATGTGTGGCCACAGATGAAAAATGAGCAAAGAACCAGCATTAGTAAATATATTAATAAAGAAATATTCTTCAATAAAGCACCTTTGTGGGGCTTCACAAAGGTGACTTCACAATCAATGAGACAAACTAATTTTGGGATTACAGCTCAGTTAACATTGTAAACGGGAATTCTAACTTTAAACGTTTTTACCAAATGAAACACTCATGTTGGGTGCAGCCCTGAAAATTTTTAGTTTTATTTAATGTGCTAAAAAAGCGTGCGACTAATCGTCTAATGGGATAAGTGTCTAATATCTACCTAAATAAAAAATCTGGAAAATCATCTAAACGGAATATCATACAATGGAAAATCATCTAAAAGGAATATCATATGATGGATAATCGTCTTAACTGGACAATAATATACCTGAGGTTTCTGATGTTATATGTATAACCACAGCGAGCGCGATCGAGGCAGGGACATTAGACGATTTTCCATTATACGAATTTCGTATTTGACGATTTTCCATTATACGAATTTCGTGTTACGACAATTTTCCGTTATACTGTCGTACTGCGTAACGTAAATCGTGCATTAAAAGCCCAGTTGAAGCTAAAGCCCACCCCCTAAAATGCTGTAAAGTCAAAATCATGAAATAGTGGAGTTAAAGCCTACCTAAAATTGTTGTTTTTCTACGAAAATTATCTAAAAGTTATATGATGTGAATAAAGATAGTACTGCTTGCTATGTTTACTGGCCCCTTCTCCCTCCCTGTGATAATAGTGGAATCTTCCTTTAGCTCCTAGCACCTGCACTAGGTCTGGGCATCTCACACCTAAGCCTCCTCCTTTCTTCACAGCAATTAAAAGAATGTAAAAATTTGGTCTTTCAGAGATCGTTCAAAAGCTTCGAATTTTCGTAATAGATCAAGAAAGGTTAGAAAATTGATAATGCTTGATTTAAAGCCCACCCCCTATTTTTGCCAAATTAACTGTAAAAGCACATGGGCGTTTAATCCACGATTTACGGTATGTTCCTCCAATTATGCGATTTTACAGTTAGATGATTACCCCTTGCCTCTCCTTTAGTGACACTGTACTAAAAACACTTCAGTTTATACAACACGGTTCAGACAAGTCAACAACAAAATACTTACCTAACCAGGTAGGGCACCATCAGAGCAGTCGAATTTTTCTCAGCAGTTGTTCCAGCAACAAATGTGCGTGCAACAACTCCTAAACCAAATGGAGCCTCTGTTTGCATACTCAGGCTGGCCATGAGAGAATGAGCCAAGGTTTGCAAGGCATCACACACACGACACAAGTTGCTTGGATGAGTGGGCGTTTCTAACTTTCGAGCAATTTGCTGTGGCAAACGGAGACTAAGCAAATGCTGTAAACATAGGGGGTTCCTGCAACAGAAAAGTTTTATGTGTACATCTACGTCAACTAAGGAGAGAAGATGTATAAATTGCATTTCTATTACTTAAAGGCAGTTCATGGCCGATACTGCGGATCGAAGATTTGACTTGCAGTATTAGTAAAATGCATTTTCGATAATTTTGCCAAAAATTGATCATTTTTGAGAGACGTGCCAATGTACGGATTTTTGTCCTTTTTCACGAGCTTCTGAATGGTGTAATTCTTGAGCTTAAGGGGTTCTTTGTATAGCAAATCCCCTAGATAACTAACCAAGTCACAAAACTAATAATTTTACACAAAGTTGTACACAAAATTCAATCTTACAACCAGTGAAACCAAAAAAAGATTTATCTTTAAATTTTGCCTTTTACTTTCAGTTTATTTCTCTACAATTTTAGTGAATCGTGCTGGATGTTACAAAGGTTTGTGTGGTTAGAAATTAGTTTTAAATGTGAAATTTTGTGAATAAAAATGAGAACCAACATATTTGTGTTAATGCTAGATCTAATACAGGTTACGTACATGAATGATCATACAATCGCCAAGAAACTCCATTCCTCGACAGAAGTGAGGTTAGAAAATAGCTTATGCTTTTTGTAACGCCCACGATTGACTTAACTGCATAAGCCCATGGGCATGGTTTATGGAAAGTAAAATGGCACGAAAACAATTTTTAGAAAGGAAGAAGATATCTCTGGGAGGAATCAGAAAGAAACCACCTTATCTTTCAAAAAGGAGATAAGTGCTAGAGAATTATGTTCAGATATCCAACGAATCTTTGCCCAGACATCCTTTTAGAGAGTATATCCTGCTGATAGATGAGACAAAACTTCTCCAATCAGGCCCTTTTGGATAGTTTTGACATGCCCTAGCCATTGGCAATTTGTAGGCAACCCTATTGACTGGAGTGGGAGAAGTGCACGTTTCCTGCCGTCAACAGCTTGTCGACATTCATCATTCTATCATGGATCTGGTGTTCTAGCTAGAGCGATGGATGTCTGTGGAACAGCCTTCTTAGCTGCCGCAACAATAACTGCTGTTACACATTTAGCGCCCCTAATTCCAAGTCTTCATACTCACAACTGACCTCGGGAAAACTGCAGATGCAGTGAAAACCAAGCTTCGGAAAGAATCCATGTTACAGACCGAACTTCATCCATGTTGATTTTGCCAAGAAGAGACACAACAACTGGGAGGTGATCACTACCACGAAAGTCCTTGCAGACATTCCATGAAAATGACTTAAGGGCTATGAGAAAAAAAAGGTACAAGGCTGATCAAATGGTTTTTTCCCTTTGCAATTTAAAAGGCAAACATCACCTCCACCTAGTCACAACGTCAACACCCTTCCTTGCTGTTCAGACCATTCATCACCCCAGAGAGAGTGGTGGCTGCTGAAGTCTCCCAAGAGCAGAAAAGGAAGGTATCAAGTTTCCCAGAGCATCAACTCTGAACACTTCACCTGGTGGAATGTAGATGGAACAAACTGACATCGATTCCTAGTAACACATGCACGGCCACATCTTCGAAAGCAGTTTACAGTGATACCTCTTTTTAAGGCTGTACCGATCAGCATTTTTTCTGCCGAACAGATTCCGATCCGATCAGCTACAAATTGATTGATGTACCGATCCGATTTAACCGAACCGATCGCTACAGATTTTTAACAATGTTTTTTTTTCTGGCTTACACAAACTTGTAGGCTAATGAAAACATTGGAATACATTTTTTTTACCCATTAAAAGTAAAAATTTGTCCGTTATTAACCTTAGCCTACTAACTGCAAAACATGTAGGCCTAGCCTAAATTAAAACAAAAGGTAACAAGCATGTGGAGAAACAGAATTTATTTACTGTCAAGGGCCTGGCAAAAATCGAAAATCTGCAGTTTTTCGTTCGCCGAACCGATTTTTGCCGATCAGCCCAAAATCTGTCAAAATCTGTTCGGTACAGCCTTACCTCTTTTTGCTGGACAGAGTGATGCTCCAAAACAGCCACACCACGATCAGCCCGCAAGTCTAGAGAAGCGTCTGAACGAAATAATACAAACTGCCTGCACATATGCTGGGTCCCTGGCTTAAAACAAGTCCCTTGAAGGCAACAACAAGTGGCAGATAGCAATTTAAAAACCACTTAACTTTCAGTACGAGTCCTAAAGATTTGACAATTCCACTGAAGGATTGCACACAATGAAGAACGTAAAAAATGGACTAATTTGTTGCGGCTTTGCTTTGGCTGCAATTTCAAGGCTCTTTTCCTCTTCGGAGGAGGGTCTTTCAGAACTCCCACAAACAATGCTTCTATGTCAGATACGGAGGATTCCTCCGAATCTCGCCTGCCGACTTGGTTACGTTCCTCACGAGAGATGATAAACTATAGTTCGACCTCATCAGATGGTGGTGTTGGTACAAAGGGCAACTGCCTTGAAACCACTGGATGATGATCTATTGCCGAAAGGATGCCCTGGTGCCAAGGTTGCTGCACAGGCACGGAAGTGGGAAGTACTTTCACTGATTGAAGTTGCTAAGTGAGCCCTGAACGCGGGAGCTTCAGCACTGAGGAGATTATTCCCATGATAGGACTTGGAATCCCTTGTGTTAGACTTGGATGCAGAGGTCCTAGAATATGAGACTATTCCAGAAGTGATTCTGGATAGGAAGCCGATGTTCTGGCTGAACTGCGTAGAACTGCTTGGAGTAGCATCCGCAGTACAACTGCATAGAGCAGGACACTGGTGCTGCAGCAGCTTCTCCAGACGACCAGTTAAGTTAGCCTAAAAATTGGCCTCGAGTTGGTCCACTTGCGGAGGCAGCGATGACAGAATTGGACACAGGGTAGAAGCTGCTGCCAAAGCAAAAGATGAAAAAAACGATTATGGTTTGATCTTCTTTCGAGCTGCAGTAAATGAGACTATCCTTCACTTTTACTTCCTGAATTTGTTGCTATTCTGTCCATTTGGGGCATGCCTTTTCAGAAGTTGCATAAGCACGTTTGCAGTTAATGCACTTGGTTGCACACACACGTGGTATTTGTTTATTATACTCATAATAAGAATACGCAACACCAAAAGGTTTGTTAACTGCCAATCACAGGCGAATTTTCGGTGGTCAATTTTCTGCCACCTTCTTCAGGCCAAGCCCAGAGTTCTGTTCACAACAGCAACAACGAACATCAACGGAAAATTTTTTTAAATTTTTTATCATTTTAATTTTTATTTATTTAATTTTTTTTTTATCTATTTTATTTATGTTTATTTATTTTTAATTTTAATTTTTTTTTTATAATTTTATTTTTTTTATTTGTTTTTCCCGTTGACGTTTGTTGTTGCTGTTGTGAACAGAACTCTGGGCTTGGCCTGAAGATGGTGGTGGAAAATTTGCCACCAAAAATTTGCCTGGATTGACAGTTACAAACTTTTTGGTGTTGCGTATTCTTATTGTGAGTATTTTCCCTAAAACCAAAGTAAAACGGCAGTGATGTCGATCTATAAGATTTGTTAATTGTGAGCTACTTCAAAACAACACCGCTAGTAGTTTTGCCCTTGCACGAGTTGCTGGTGTGGCCATAGCGCTGGAACTTAAAACACCTTACGAACTTGGGTGACAGCTCGCACCTTTAACTGGAGGCATCCCGCAAAAAATGGTCGGCAGACCTCGGTTACACTAAACTTTCCTAGCTCCTCGTGCACCACGTTCTGCTGCCAAATCCCTGCTGTAAATCACTCCCTTGGAAACATTAAGGTGCAGTGTGATTCAAACAGAATGTCGTGGTCACCAAGGCTGCACGATAGCAGCCACAACCATATAACGTTCGTTTTTAAATTTGTGCTTCGCTGCGTACTGTTCTGATGTTTCACCGAAAATTTAAGAGGGAACTTTTGGTGGTTCTCGTTGAACTGGTGGAATTTTCCCATTGGTGTTTGTGTGTTACTTTTCTTCTTCGTGATGTTGACAATAAGCCACTCTAAATGGCGATTGCCAACCTTTCGAGTGCAGTTAACTTTAGAAAAGAAAGTGGAGATTTTATTAGCAGTGGATGCAGGACAAAAGAACATCGAAATTTCTGACGAATGCAAGGACTCAAAAACTGCTCTGTCAGCAATTATTAAGCAACGGAAAGAACTAATGCAAGAACTCCAAAAGAGAAGAAAGGGGGAAAATCGGACACAGCTATGTGGTGCTGCATTTCCCGACGTTGAAGCTGCAGGTTAGAAAAAATATGTGCCGAACAGTGGAACAATGTTGAAGTAGAAGGCAGAACCATTTTCATTTGGACTAAACCACGACAGCTTTAAAGCAAGCAGCGGATGGGTTGAACGATTGAAAGTGCGCCATGGATTAGTGCTTCGTTCTGTTTGTAGCGAGGCTGTGGGATTAACACAGATGACTTAAACGAATGGAAAACTAACATGCTTATATGACACCTGGATAATTAACGCCACTGTGTGTGTTTAACACCAATGAAACTGGTTTGTTCTACAAACTGTTGCCAGAAAAAAACACTTTGATGTTTAAAGAAGACAGTCGTCACGGTGCAAAACGCAATCTCATACTTGCAGCCGTTGAACCAACGCATTATTTCAATTTGTAATATGAAATTTCACTACCGAAGCCGATTAGGTAACCGGATCTTAAGATTTGGTTAACAAATATGGAAACAAATCGTTCAACATCAATCTGAAACACACTATGGACATGGCTACCTAAGCTTGGTATTAAGTATTCTAAGTAAAGAAAACAACCATAGCAAACTGTTATCGAAGAGATGACTTTGTTGTGAAAGAGACTGACATTCCTGCAGCAGATGAAACTTACGTTGAACAAGTAGCTACAAACTATGTGTGGTATGTGTATGTGGAAATTACAACTTAAAGAATGCAAGTTTGACGCTTATGTTGATGCTGTCAACAACGTAACGTAACCACATCAGAGCTTACTGACGAAGAAATTGTTGCTGCTGTGTTGGATAAAGACGAGGATCACGCAGATTTAGACAATGAAAATGATGCATCCATCAAACCGGAAATGAAAGTAAAAACAAGCCTGCAAGCTCCTCAGTGCACTAACGATGTAAAACTAATTAACTTACCTGGCCATGTTCTTTAAATGTTATATGATACAGAAGACCACATTCTTAAGTTACCGTGCAAAATGTGAGGAACAAAAAAAATAACAAACCTTTTAAAACGCTGCAAACCAATAACGTTGACCTGTAGGCCTAAACATGATTTCTAAAACGGTAGATTTTTTTTTCAGGCAGCAAAAGGAAGCTTTATCCAACTAGGCTACCCAGGAGGTCTCCTGAATGTGCAGATTAGAAAAGCAAGAGAAATCGCAAAGAAACAAGCAAATGAGAAAGAGCGAGAAAGTGAGAGTGAAAAGGTACAAAAGAGAAGAGTGGGATTTACCACCTCTTCTTTAGGGGAAGCGCGAATCTTAAGTCACTTTTGATGAGAAGCAGAAAAACTCAAAATGAGTGTAAAAGTGCTGAACAATAAACACAGAAAATGAGAGATGAGCACACCATGGGAAATGTGGCTAATACCAGAGAAGGTGTGTATTGTGTCCCATGCAATGGGTGCAGTGCTGTGTACATCGGTGAGACGAGAAAAGGAGTAAGAACGAGGATTGGCCAACACATAAGTGACACCAGTAATAAAATGAGAGACAACAGCATTGCACTCCATTGCATGGGCACTGAACATAGCAAGTGATGGGAGAAAACAAAAACGCTCATCAGCTCTAACACAGCGAGTGACACCCACCTTAGGTGCCTAGATTCAATCGCCATCCAACACCACAGAAGACATTCTGTCCCACTGATGAACACCCAAGGGCCATCAAACCCGCATATTGTGCACCTGGTGGGGAAAAAAATTTGATTCCCTGCTCCAGCGCAAGTGGTTGGAAACGAGCGAACGAGAAAAGTAGGAATGCAGCAGCGTTGAAAATACCGGAGGCCACAACGTTTTTCAAAATGGTTGCCGTGTTCAAAAAAACCAGTAGGGGAGATGTAGAAACGCCAATAACCTATGATACCTGATGAAGACAGAAACATTTCCGTCGAAAATTAGCAAGGTATTGTGAATATCTGCATTATGAAAGTGAGCGAAAAAGAGTTTCGAACTTTATACGAATGTTAAAGGTATATTTTTTTCTTTTAAATACTAAAAAAAATAGAAAATGTATTCACATAACTTCTCCTGCTACTGCTTAGCTGTGTGGGGTTATTATTTTCATTTGTAAAACATGTTAAGTTATTCAGGAATAAATTTATGTACAAGTAAATTACCTTGCTAAACGGCTTAATATCCTAGCAGCTCTTGGCACAGGTCGGGGGCTAAGGGTCAGCGTTGCAAATAACGCATCAATGCAGGTTGCTGATAGCAATGACGTACTGGGTTTCTCCATTTGAGAAAATCGAGAGAGCAGCATAAGAATGTGGCAGATGGGGAGAGGATCGACATCAAAATCGTGCCACCACCAGGTTTGTGGCTGTGTCTCTACTACCAATGTTGAGCTTTGAGTCGAACTCTCACTGAGCACCGATTGCGACCTAGTTCGCGGGACGGTCCCTGGCGTTGATAAATCTGAAACTACATCATTTGACACATTGACAGAAGTTCCCTCACACTCATCACATGCTGTCGCCTCGCTTGCCACTTCAGTAGCATCCTCGAGCGATTCATCTGGTGACGAATCGTTCAATTCATCATTCAAGTCAAACAAAGATTTGAACGTTACACAGTTCGTGTGGTCCAGTTCTAATTCATTAACTGATGCGTTGACGTTGTTCTCAGCGTCATCTGATCTAGTTTCTACATTTAATGTTGAAAGAGGTGGTACACCTAGCTGTCCGTTATCTTCCTCATCAGAAAATTCTTCACAAATTGGCGAATAGCAAGCATAGCTTGGTCCTGGTGATCCAGAAGGTGAGATCGACATGGGAGAACAAGAAGGTGAAGCAGACAATCGATGCATAGGGGATTGTCTCCCGTCGTCTCGAAAAGGCGAATGGTCCCCAGAAACGAAACGATCAGGGGATAATGCTCCTGGTGACACACTTCCCTGTGAAGTGCTTGGCATCGCCCACATTATTGGCGACACGGATACTGGTGGAGAATTGCCTGGGGAGTACATGGTACTAGTTGGACTCCATCGACAACTATCATCACCAGTATTAGATGTCTCGTCTCGAAACTGTGTGGACATCATCAGCTCATTCTGTACTTCCCTGTAGCTCGGACTATTTATTCGGTACAACTGCTGCTGCTTGCACTCCCGAACAGAGGCGCTCTCATCTGTTGTGTCTGAAGTGCACTTTTCGTCATTCTTCGTCAACTTGGGTCTAGCCGTGTGAAGCACACTTGACGTGCTCCGTTTGCTTGCCATCCCCGTGCTCCAACGGCGAACTAGGCTCTTTGGTGATTGCGAGCTATCACTTACTTCCTTGGGGGTAGAAGCTGCCATTTCCCGAGGACTGTCAACAGCCACCTCGGCGACTATTAACCGTTCCTGGCAATACTGCCAATTGCGCTCATGTTCATTGCTGTGCGCCTCCACTAATTTAATCAACCTCTGGATAAGAGTGGGAATCAGCCCTAACTCCAACAGAACATTTAAACTGGATTCGTCATACAAGAAATTAAGCAAAGAACTGATGACTTGGGTCTGGAGACGTTCATGCTCATCATTTTCCAGCAATGCCATTAACGTTTTTAATCCGCCGTTTTCACGAATGCGAATTCGATTGATAGCTTCTCGACAGCACAGACAGAGTGCTGTTGCAATGGGAGTCACTCCTGTAAGAAAAAATATGAAAATTGGTTTATGCAAAATCATAACATTTAACTATCACTTACATCGCCAACAAACTACTTTCTGAGGGACAAGTATAAAGTGGCTGTAACGCTAACAGTACCATTACATTGATTGGAGTCAAATTACACGCCCAGATAAATCAAAATCAATGCAAAGTTTGTTGATCACGCGTGATTATCATGTTTTGAAGCTATCAGCATATTATTATCAGCAATAGACACTGATACTCAAACGGAGATATTTCAGGAACCGTACAGTTCGAGACGAATGGTTTGCAACATTGTTCTCATATTTATAAGGACTACACTATAATTGTTTCTGCAGTAATACTGGGGTAAAAGAAAATTATGCAACAATACGAATACACAACTTTGAAAAACCATACATAGTGTAAGTTGCATTGGCTATAGTTTGTTCCACGTACATGATGTTTGCAGGAAACTGACTGTATGATGCCACGTTTCCTTGCGCTATGAGTGCAAAAATATGTGGATATCACACTAGTTGACTCTACAGTTACTCTTCGAGTCTACAAGTGGGATATTTACGTGTTTTTTGCACTCGTAGTGGAAGAAAACGTCGTGTCATACAGTCAGTTTCCTGCAAACATAACGTGGAACAAACTATATGTGATGACTAGAAACTAGTAACTGGCGAGTGCTTTCTAAAGTCTACCGGTAAAGCAACGACAGCTCCTGGAATGACATTCGAGAGGGTCGACTTAAATCAGGATGTAAATAAATTATTCCTTAGAGAGCAGTTGTTGAAGGGTACACAATAAGCATTTATTTACTTTATGACATCTAATGCCAACATTAACGCATCGCTGAGGTGACGAGAAAGTTAGCGTGCGTTGAGGGTTTCTTTGATTGATCAGTAATTAAAGGATGGGATAAATTTATCCTTTTGTGTGCTCTTATGCTCAGTCACATAAGTTGTATAGCCTTGTTGTAGTTCACACTGGGGATCAACTGAATCTACTTTTACCAAATCCGGATCGGATCCAGATAATTTACAAGATTTAATGAATCGGATCTGGATTCTAGTCGAATCCAAAATAAAACCTTTGTTGATTGTTTCAGCCTTCTGCATTTTATACAGACTAAATTTTCTCTCAAGCCGAGTAAAGTAGTAAATTGAGCAAAGTTTAAACTTGGGTTTACATTTTCGCAACTTGTTCATTGGTTTTTCCGTTATAAGTTCTGAAGAGTTCACGCTAGCTATTTGAAATCAGCTCCATTGGAAAGTTCATGAAAAAATGCTTCGAATGGTATATTGGAACGTAGAAATCAGCCAAAAATTAACGAAGTTCTTGAAAAATCGTCTAGACATTAAAAATTTGCGGCTTCGGATCCGGTTCGGATATGGATTTCGTCGATCCCTAGTTCACAACAAAACAGCCAATCAATAATTCTTTCACAGTATGGCTTCCACCATAATCCAAATCAACTTATTTGTCTGGATTTATTAGTCCCCCACTATAGAAGACGAAGAATGTCATTTTGTAGAACTCACCACTGAAAGCAATACAAAAATTTGGCTAAATACTTGTGTTGTAAAGATACTTAAATCAGCAGTTATTTTCAATACCATGAAGCCTCATTGTAACATTAGTTTATAAGTCTGTGTATAAAAGCATTGTATTAGGACTATTGGTACAAACAATAACTTTAGCGTGCACCGCCGCTTGAAGAGTCTCACAAATAGCATGCTGTAATGGGAGTGGTACTCTTATAATGAGGGTTACCTGTGCTCAGTACAAACAATTTCAGACCAAAAGAAATGCATACAATTTGCATGCTAGAAACACTCTACTGCACCACTAAAGCGCCCATCAGCTAGCCCTACCACAATAAGTACACTTAAGCAATAAAGAGTCAAACGTAAACTAAAATAACCACTAGACTTAAGAAACTGACTAGTTATAGCGGCAGTAGCCTGATGTGCAAATTATCGCAAGGGTGAGATAGGTCTCACCCTTGATTGATTATATATATATTTTTTTAGCATAGAATATGTTATGATTGGATTTACTTTGAAAGCTTAGAACGTCACTAGTAGCTAAATTTCTACGACTCTCTCTTTTTCAAAATGCAGATAATGACAGGCCCAAGAAAGTATTTGCACAGTCGATGTCCGGTGAATTTTAGACAGCTCTATTGTGTTAAGATGGTAACATCATTTAACTTTTGTCTTCATCAGGCTCTCATTATGTCATTCTCACTCTTGCTCCCATTGCTGAGAGTATTTTTTAATGTTGGCGGTTTTCGTTGTCCTCTGTACTTGTACAGACGTCGGCTCCATTTGCTTTCGAGCATTGTGCTGAACTTATTGCA
This sequence comes from Lithobius niger, assembly GCA_023313725.1. Classification (NCBI taxonomy): domain Eukaryota; kingdom Metazoa; phylum Arthropoda; class Chilopoda; order Lithobiomorpha; family Lithobiidae; genus Lithobius; species Lithobius niger. Next base: position 93,983 of record JAHWFP010214445.1, on the reverse strand, counting down.
GATAATAAATTCTATGTAGGGATTGGATAGTCCTTGCAAATTCATGAGTGCTTTATTTTGTTTATTATGTTCTTGGATGACAAGTGATTCTAATCCCCTAAGGTGTATATCACTCCTAGAATTGGATACCAAGAGTGTTGTCGCTTTTCCACAATTATATCCCGCTGCGTTACCATCTTAACACAATAAAGCTATATTGAAAATTTGCCAGATATCGACTGTACTAGTACTTTCCTATTTGCATTAACAATAAACCGGTTATAATCATGCTATTTTTTAAGCTAAACGTATGAACGATTTTTATAACATTTAATTACACAGTAGGCCTAACCGAACAAATATAAACAATGTTCACAAACAAGTGTACTTAGTTTAAAGGCCAGAACAAAAAGGCCGGTACTTTACAAATAAACCCATCACAACATGAAAAACTATCGTGATACTTCATGTATTAGCTAAAAAGTGTCAATATTCAACTGAAAGGAAATATCTCCTTTTCGTCATAATTATTTGCCCCACACAAGAACACATTTTGATGGAATGCAAGGGATGGGATGGCGACCCCGCACCATCCCAACCCTTCCATTCCTTCGGAGTTTGTTCTTGTGTGGGATAAATAATTATGACGAAAAAGAGAAATGCATTTTCAGCTGGATATTGATATTTTTTAGCCAAAACATGAAGTGCCGTAATAGTTTTTCATGTTGTGATGGACTTATTTGTAAAGTATAACGTGTGTTGCCATCTCTCACTTCATGTTATCAAGCTACAGCCTATGCAATGTCCGACACGCGTTCTTGTCCACTAATGGAGTGTGTTGTGAAAACTACAAAAGAGTGGAAAAAATTTTGACGCAGCTGCATATTTTCTGATGTGAAACTAGGATATATAATTTCTGACCTAAAAAAAATGCGCTGCAGAAGAAAGCTACTAAAAAGTTAGTAAAGTGAGTTGACTGACTTAGTATTTTGATCATGCAATCACAACATGAAGTGCTTTTTGAAAATTTCTGGCATTGCATATCCTTTACCTAATGAAGTTGATAACTTGGATTCAGTAACACTGATGAACACTTCTATGGCACCCATGTTACCCATGACTGGACGTATGCTCGCTTGATGAGATAAATTGACAAGAACAGTAACCGCCAAGTTACAGATTGTTTCGTTGGTATGAGATGACAGAGTCACCAATGACTGAACGCCTCCGCCTGCCTGCACCTGTTGGGCACACTCGTGGCTACAATGCCGAGTGAATTGGGCCACGGCCCGCACGGCACAGCTAACTAGTTCCTCATCTTTGCAGGCTAATAATTCAGCTGTACAACGAACACCATCGTTGCGGACAACTTCGTCACGATGTTTAAGGGTTTCCGACAGTATCCTGCAAAAAAAAAAAAACTTTTGCTTTAATTTTTTTTTAACAAGTAAGAGCTTTCAACGACATTTCTGCCAAACTTCAAGTAAAAATTACCACAAGAGTAAAAAATGCTTCATAACAACTAGGACTGTGCGAAAATCAAAACTTTCGATTCGATTTTGATTTTATTACGTTGTCGAAATCGAATTGAATCCCTCCAAATCAAAATCGAAAATTAATTTGGAGTAATGGGACGCCCAACAATTAACGACATTTCCATCGACCAAGGAGAGCTCCATGGAGTAAGCCGAATTATTTTCTATTTTGTGACATTTTTCCAGTAAATACACGTATATAAAAATTTGAATCAAGTAAAACATCAACCTTAGTCAAACATCCATAATGACTTCGTTTTACTAAGATTGTACGGTACCATGTTAACCATTGATAAATGCCCAAAAACATGCCCTAAAATTATAACAGTAAGATTTCGTTTTAGACTCCCGTGTACGTTTAACAATCAGCGAAAGGGCAATAATTGGCCAAACTTGGGTCAAAATTGGCCAAACTTGGGCCAAAAATTGGCCAATGTATGAAGTTAATTTGACTAAATAAAATCTAAGGATGGTGCTATTCAAACGGGGTTGGGGGAAGGTAGAAGCTTGCTTTCCAACTTTGTGTTAATACCAAAATGTAGTTTAGCTTAATAAATGAACACACAATTCAAAGTTTAGTTCGCGAGTATTGGAGTAACATTAGTTTACAGGAATGTAATTACTGAAACTTGATAATTTTTTCAAAGCCCTTTTAGTACAAAATGAAAAACAAAATAGTTTAAAATCGAAAAAAAAAATTGAAATTTGAAACCGAATAATAATCAAAATCGAGGCGTTCATCTCCAAAATCGATTGAAATCGAATCAAACTCAAAATATTAAAACCGCACACCCCTAATCACAACACAATACAATTTGGGGCCGTAACAAAAAGGCAAAACATTTGACTGGCAACTGCTTCTGCTTCCTTCATGGTAAACTTGAGGTCCTAAGGAAAAGTAATTGACGGACTTCTGCTTCAACCATCCTCCCACAGGGTTCGCACAAGATGACACACAAAAAAACGGCATACAGGAAGGGTAATTTCCAACCTGGATCCCAATTTTGGGGTTGGGAAGAGGAGGTAAACAAAGGTTTTTTTTTTAATTGACCCTCAAAAAATGTAAAAAAAAAAAAAAAAACATTACCCTAATTGGTACCAAAAATCTGTACATCAATCAATATTTAGAAAAAATCCTGCAATATTGGAAAACAACAGCATTAGCCTACATGGCTTTTTTTATTTCAGAAACAAACGAAACGATAACATGCGTTTATTTCCAGGAAGCGCTTTAGCAAGAAACAAGAGCATACTGTGCGATTAATGTCAAACTGAGGTTACAAAAACTGAATTGACAGAAATGTGGCTATGCCGCCACAATCACTGGCGCCACTTTGTACCAAAAATCGTAGCAAGCAAGTAAATAAACGAGGAGCCGTCACACCCGCGCATCAGGAATTGGTCGGGCATTACTTGGAAGACAAGACAACAACAGAAATTCAGTAACTGATGATTAAATAAACAGTAAACAACAAATAAAGTCTTTTAAAACTATCAGCAAACAAATAAATCAACTTTCTTCGAAGGTATGCCCGTTCCTCACAGAAAAAAAAAAAAAAAAGAGGTTGTGGGTCGCAAAGATTTTGTGAAGAGTCCCCACTTTGAGCCTTGGCAATTTCAAGTGTCCAGTACGGTCAGAGGCGAAATCCCTGGGGAAGCTGCTTTTTGGCAATGTAATACTGTAACTGCACCTGTGCAGGAGAATAGCGGCGAAGTTGTTTGCCTGTCCCACCAATTGCCTATGGCTGCCAGACAGTCAATGCAACAAGTTTAAAATACTCAACACCACGTACAATGTCAAGTGCACAAATTGCACTGCCAATGACATTAGAGAATACTCCCACTACCTCTAAAAAACTGGAGTTTAGACCAATTTTTTAGAGGTAGTGGGAGTATTCTCTAATGTCATTGGCAGTGCATTTTGTGCACTTGATATTGTATATGGTCATGAGTATTTTAAACTTGTTGCATTGACTGTCTGGAAACCATAGGCAGTTGGTGGGACAAGCAAACAACTTCGCCGCTATTTTGCTGCTCAGGACGCACGAGCCCAATACGACACCAACAATGGACTCGCCGTATATCCCAAAACCCAAGTCAATTCCAGATTTGAAATACCACTATCACCGCAACGAACGCACCTGACTTGCCCCAGAAACAATGCAGTCAACCTACACTAGAAAGGAAACTCACATCACATCACCGACATGCTTCACGTAACCAACGGAAAAAAAAAATCGCCACCACTTGCTGAGGAAGAAAGGCAACATTAGCTTTGAATAACAAATAATAAACATATGCTATAGGAAAAGGTAGAGGGGGTGAGTGAGTGTTGTAGCATTTCATATCAAAATATATTTTTGCCCTTATTTAAAATGACTAGATATTATATACAGTAGAACCCTGATTATCCGAACCCTGATTATCCGAACTCCCTTTCTTACAAAATAGTCCGAAATTTGCTGTTTTTTAGAGAAGGGATAAGCTTTGACTTTGCTTTATTTATGTTCCTGGAGTAATTTCATGCAACATTTTCTTTTCAGTAGTCTTATCAGGGTGGCGTTCAAAAGCTCTTGATGAAATTCCCTAATTTTTCCAGTTTTCCAGATCAACACTAACACTTTCCCCGATTTTTTTTTTTTGTCGAAGGAAGGCACAGTACAGGATTAAAAATTGTTTTTTTTTTTTCACATTTCTATCAAACCGCAATAACCATATCGCATTGCTTTGCTAAATCAAAAATTGCACTGCCCTAATTGGTATTGGTAAAGAGCAAGAAAATGCAAGAATCTGAACAAAACTAAAAATTCAGTTGACACGTTAACGTCCCACATTACTTAGGCCTAAGGAGTTTTCACTTTATTAGAAATTAAACAAAAAGGAAATGAAGTTTTAACTGAAATAAAGTGAAGGTTTTAGAAGTAATTCTTTAAAAGTCGAAGAATTTCTGGAAAATGTTCAAATTCCCTGGTTTTCAGTAATTATTTTTCAAATTCCCTGATTTTCGGTAATTATTTTTCAAATTCCCTGATTTTTCCCTGAATTTTCCAGACTTGATAAATTCCCTGAATTTTCCCGGTTTTCAAGGTAGAATGCCACCCTGCTTATACAATCCAGCAGAGTTCACAACCACTAAAACTGAGTAAAGAAAAAAGTTTTCTCTTTTATTTTGCATGTAAATTGTATTATCCAAATTTTCGATTATCCAAACACCGTTCGTTCCCAATTAGTTCGGATAATCGAGGTTCTACTGTAATAATTGCACAGGATACAATGTGTTTTCCTCAGCGTTATAACTCTCCATTAAAATAAAGAAGTTAGTTTCTTTTTTTTTATTAGCAAAAAGATACATGGATGCATCATCCCTAGTTTTCAAGGACTGGATGACAAACCAGCCCAGATATTTTCACTGTGAAGCAACCCCAACAAAGCGTGTTTTTACTAACCACTGTAACCAGCAAAAAAAGAGCAATTTACTCAACCACCAAAGTTCAACGAATAACCATCACACTATACTAACAGAAAATAAAGAAACAAAATATCCATCAGAAGCGATCAGGAGTATATTAACTGACCTCAGTGCCCTAACTGCCGTTTGTTGACTGGGCGAGTTTTTTGTGCTGCTAAGGAATTTAATGATAAGTGCTGGAATATCTTCTTTGTGAATGGCTGACGCTATTTCAGGATCTAAAGCCAAATTAGCTAATGTCCGACATGCCCTAGCTTGAATACTCTCCGCTTCTAAACATTTCAAAACAGTAGCTGTAAAAAAAATCAAATTGAATTAGTTTAGATCGCAAATATTATACTGTTTTCACACGTAATAATTCGTCGCGGGTCAGCCCTGGGCTGGAGCCAGCCCGGGCCAGCCCTGGCCAGCCCTAATGCCAGCTCCGGGCGCGCTTTGATTTCACACGTAATAAATGCTTGAGAGCCGACCCGCGCTCGCTTAGGAGCTCCGTCTGTCGGCAAAGTGGATACGAGCAGTGAGTCGGCTTCACTTCTTATATTACGTGTGTTCAGGAGAAGCTCGACATTAATGTCAAACTGACGTCGCTAAAATGTTTGATTATAAAAGCCAAGAATTGAAAAAAGAAAAACAAACTGAATGTAGGGGGGCAGGGGGAAGCCACGGGAAATAAATGCCAAAGATTACAAAAGTCGTTTCTTGAGAAACTCCATACCCTGCCTGGTGATTTTCGAGCCAAGACAATTAATCTAACCACCTACGTACCCTATATACAAAACGAAAAAACCACAAACCGAATTTTGTGTAACTCCCCCTCCCCAATCCGACTTTTTTCCTCAGACTTTTTCGTCTTCTCCGCGTTTTCTTTTTTAACTTTGATCTTGTACCACGATCAACAGGCTATAAATTCTTTTTGTTTTTTTTTACTTTGTGTTATTGGTAATACCTTTCCATGACATCAAACCTCTTTCCGTTAATTTGGCAAATACTGTAACGTAACAGTTGGTTCTCGATTTTATTTCTTGCGTAATTAAATGTAGGCTATTGTTTTTATTTCAATACGGGTGTGAAACCCATTTCTGTTGCCCTTTGGATACAAATATTGTAGTTCCAAGATTGACGGTTGGGGCAGTTTAACGTTCCAGAACAGCAAAATGGATATGGTTCGTATCACTTTTTTTTGACATGTTATTTTCTCCATAAATATGTCACGTCTTCATTCTCGAACAGTTTATTATTTCAACATAACTTCGCACTCTGAAACATGGCTCTTTGATGTAGGTTTGTTTTCAGTTCAGATGACTTATATAATTCTGCTCAAAATAAAAAAAATTAAAAAAAACTGCGGGTAATTTCTAATCTTTATTTTTCCTGCAGTTCTTCCTTTGTATTCACCCCCACAAATCATTTTAATGGCACGAAATTTGCACAAAGAAAATAAAATTGGAAAAATTATATCATTTAAGGAAAATACTGCCAGTTATTGTACCAAACGCTGATAAAGAGTTGAACAGGGTGATACATCACGAACCTTCTATGCTTATAACCTTATAAGCAATATACCTTATAAGCAATCCCTTCTTTTCTCCCAAGTGTTTTTCAATCTGCGTGATAATGTGAATTTAATTTACGATTGACAAATAACTATTTCTTTTTTAGTGTTTCCCGTTTTCTTTCGTTTGTTGACATATAGTGGGCTGCACTGCAAAGCTACGAGCGCGGGAGGGCTCGCTTCGAATTTCACACGTTAAAAATGAGGCGCGCTGGCCAGGGCCAGCCAGGGCTGGCCTCGGCTGGATAGGCGGGCCGGGCGGGCGGGCGCGCGTCAGCCCTGGCCAGCTCGCTTTGGCCCAGAAAACAGTATTACGTGTGAAATCCGCCGTCGCGGGTCAGCCAGGGCTGGCACCCAAACATTATAACGTGTGAAATCAGTATTACAATGCTTTGACTTTGACCCACCCTAGAAACATACCAAGTAGTCGTCCAATACTGAATATTCCCAACAAGGCAACCAAACAATCCAATATTTGCTCACCTTACCTGCTTTGCTTTGTGCTTATTTTTCTGAAAGCTTTGTATAGTGTCCCGAATATAAGACAGTATTTTTTGTTACGCCTATGCGCATCCTACCTGTAAAAGTGTTAAGTGCAAATATTATCTTTTATGTATCAATTTGGGTCTGTCCAAATGATCTTTGAGCATTTGCTTTCTAAAATATGGCTTAATTGTACTACTGTAATTAATTTTTATAGCAAGGTTAGTGTATTGTTGTACTTCCTATAGGTGCAGACCCGTTATTTTTCTTAACTCGCCATTGGCCGCCAACTATGTCGCCAAATTAAAAAGGTAAATTTTGTAGGCATCAACAGATGCCAATAAAACAAAAACGAAACTCATTCAATCTAGTCTTACACAACGATTGTAACTTTGAAACCATTTTTTTGAGCCTCATTATAAGCAGCTCCCATCAGTGAAAGCACAAGTTACTTATAACTCATGAAAGTACAAGTTTCTGTATAACAATAGCATTTTGCTCCATAACTTCTCAACAGTACGAGCTAACGGCTTGAGATTTGGACCATTGGAACGCCGGCAGAAAAACCTTTAAAATGGTATATTGAAACGTTAAAATCTACCAGGAAGATGTTCAGTTCGATTTGGCCTGTTTATGCCAATCCACTGGCCAGAAAAAATATTTAATCGCCAAGTACCGTAAAGTACTTTCTCGTATGCTTTGTAGGGTTACTCCACTACCACCAAATATTAATAGGCGTGAGAAACAGGCCTGTAGTCAAACAACCGCCTTACGTAGCACAGGCTATGGGTAAAATTTTATTGTGATGGACAGTTTAAAGTCGTGGGTGTGTAGACAGAACGGGAGCGCCGTATTTCTTTTGGGAAGTGAGCAATAAAATTGGAGGGTGTGCTAGCAGAATGAATGGGATCTATTAGTTTTCTTTTTCTTTTCTACCAAAAAATATTTTTTTTTATAAAGTAGAGAAGTGTAGTTGAATGTGTAGTTTTACCATTAACCTCATAGGTCTGTGTTTCCCGAAGGAAAATATGAACAATCTGTCCAGCATCTGTGATATCTTGCTGAGCAAGCAAAGGAATCGCAAAGAAATTTTTTCAAATACCCAAACCTATTCTAAGCCTCCTTAAAATTGAGTGAAAATGTGGTACGTCTTCAGGCACCTGGGAGCAATCTGTAAAAGTTAACCAATTCGCGGATGCTAGATGTTGCCATGGTAGATTATTAAGAATCTGTCGTGGCAGCTGTAACACCGTTAATGTTTACAATTCATTTGCTCCTCGGTGCCCGAAGACATGCCAATTTTCACGCGGTAATTAAGGAGCCTTAGATCAGGTTTATTTCTTTGAAACAAATTTCTTGTGCATTCCTACACGTTGCAGCAACGGCAGGGAACACTAGATTATACAGACTTTTCATGCTCTCTAATATCCGTGTGCTTTTTTAAAAGAATGGTACTTTTGAAAATTGGGTTTTAGTAAATAACTTCTGGAAAACTTAAAGAGTGTATTTCCAAATGATTATCGTTACACACATAATTTGTCGAATTGTGGTTGAAAACGCATGCACTGTACAACCTTTTTAAGGGAATAGCACCACTGGAAAGCTGGTTTCCAGTTCTTTAAAATGGCACAAACTGTACATTTTTATCTCACTTGGTTATTAAAAACTAAAAAGATGTTAAAAAAATTCAACTTTGATGTGCAATTTTGCAGTCCAGGAGCTAGCTGTGTCTGGAGTGCGATTTGCCCTTAACCTCTGTTCAGTATCAAGCAACTTACCTATAGCACAAATGCCATCAAGTCGAAGAACCTGAAACAATCAATTTTATTAGATTACCAAATGGCACAACTGTGGTACCAACTTTTTGCTACAATTCTACAATTTTCCTAAATTGAAGTTAATAATTTATATCTTTAAAAGAAAAGTTTTAAAGCCGGGCATGGTGGGTACAGCAGGTCACAAATGTGGTCAACAGGTTGCCATGCTTAATAATAGTAATTTCCTTTCAGTTTCCCTCCAAGCACCAGAGGCTTAAACTGCGAGCCATCACCACAGACATCACTTGTTTACTTAACATCCACCAGAATTTTATTATATCAACGAAATGGAACAAGGCGCTTGACTGGCCTGGCACTGATAGGCAAAACTCGCTTCTTCCACCCAGTCGGCCTTGTTTGAAGAACAAAACTAGTTAAGGTTGTTTCAATTCAATAGAACCACAATTATTCGTCGTAATTGAACTGAGGGGGTGTCGGATAATCGAAAATGACGATTAACTAAATTTACATTGCAATCTGAAGGCCTTAAGACGTAGTATAAGCCTAGCTACTACATCGTTGGTGCACTCACTTTAGTGGAGTTGTTAAGGTCACCAAGATCAAAGAGCATTAAACCAAGCTCAGTTTGGTTCATCTTTAGCTCGAAGGTTAAAATGGGGACCAGGGGTCTGGCTGGGCAGTGGGTGTTGAGGGATAATTTAAATCAGTTTCTGCATCACATGACAGAAGGGAGGGGTGTCATCGTCGGATAATTTAGGTTCTACTGTACTGATTTGGGCTAGCTCCGTTTTGCTTGGACCAATCGCAGTAGAACCGTTATTTTTTCACACAATAGCTTAAAAAAGGATTCTATAGGGTAATTTTTAACATACAGTAGCCTACGGTCTCCGTTTAAGTATTCAAGGCCACTCGTTTGACAACTGGTTGTATAGGATCACCATTCAGAAGCAGTGAGTCTAGGTTTTTGCTGACAAGATAGGCTACTTATTTGCTGTGATGAGTATTCCTGCGGCACACAAGCATTGGTATAGGGATTGAATGCACCTGCCCGGATAGCATCCCTGCCAGGTGTAATAACAGACATCGAAGTCCATTTTTCGCAATTCAAAACAGTTTTTATAACAAGCAAATAAGCAGACGTGGATTTGGCTTGGGATCAGCCTAAGAACTGCCCGCGAACCAGACAATGAGGCTGGCGAGGCTGGCATGCTTCTTTTTGTTGTGTTGCAGTGCCGACTGACATCCAAAATATGCGTAAGCTGTGAAAATCTGCGGGCAATTAATTTTTCGCAAAATTGTAGAAACCTTACACTCCTTGCTCGGAACTGATGAAACAAAATGTACAGCTATTGTAGAATATTTCAAAATTTGGGACTTCCTCTAAGGAAATCAATAACGCTGTATACGAACGCTCGTCCCATACACTCGTTTACATTACACAGATGACCAGGGTAAAGTCCCGCAACAACAAGGTTTCGAGAAACTAAAAAATGGTTTCAGTTTGTTAAAACTTCTTTGTAGGCTATAGGCAAAAGTTTGAGTTGAAAAAATTAAAAATTATATAAAATAAAAAAATTAATGTGTATTAAAATAAAAAAATATATATATATAAGCTTAAAATAGAAAAATTAAAAAATTCGAAAATTAATGAAGTCAAAAGGAGCAAAAAAAATTAAAATTAAAAAAAATTAGAAGGTAAAAACAGAAAATTCAAAATGGAAAGAATACAGTTTAAAAATTTGTAAATTCAAAATTTTCATGCAAATTAGACTTCCCGGGTGAACAGCTAGTATTGCATGCACGCATTTTGTTTATGGGTGTTTAAAGGGGCTTATCGTTGTAACATATGCATGCAAGACAAATTCTTGATGCAAGTGCCTGTAAGTGTAGCCTATAAATAAAAGTCGTACAATAAATTAATCACATTCCCAGGCTTACTTCTTTCCTAGTTTCTTCTTCTAAACAACAGTTTCCCAAAATACTAAGAGCAATATCAACAATTTTGCTGCTTGGCTTTTGAATCAGTTTCAATAAAGACTTAAGTCCGCCTTTCTCACGAAATCGTTTTGTGCCTGGCTTATTGTTTTGTTTTATGTATTTAGTTCTCAATTCAACAAGAGACTTAAAAACAACGTCGGAAGACGAACTCGCTAGAGACCTGATTAGCCAATCTTCTGAAGCCGACATGATTGCTTCACTATTAATTACTCGGGCAATTTTGTGCCGATCATTCAATCACATTCACTGCCATATTTAAGGAAGACTAGTCAATTTGTCATAAAAACTACAAAAAATGTCCACGAAACATTTTCACAATAGCGCCGCCATGTTTGTTTACAGGTTCTTTTCTAATCTCAAACCAAATTTTCAATACTTAAGAGTTTATTTTAACACGTACTGATAAGAAATAATACTTTAATCCGCTAAAAATAAAATTATTAATTCCTTTATACTTACATTATAACAGTATAAAACTACGTATTATTTGAAATGGTTGGTGTCGAGAGTACTGCGCAAGCGTAGACGCCAAAGACGTAGACGCTTTCTTCACGCGTTTGGTAGCTTCAGCTTGCAAGATGACGGACACACGTAAGTTTGTATTTTGTATATTTGGAAATATTAATTTATGTCGTAATTACAACGGCTAAGTTTATAGATGATGCACGGCGTTTACACCCGTTTGGGGTTCTTATATTTTAACAATGCGGGGGTGTTTTCTTCGTTTGTCGCTTTCGTATTGTTAGCCCTCGTTTAGGCCTAATCGGAAAGTGAGCCGTAAAATGGCGATTTGTGATTTTGTTGTAAAACCAACTCTCGATTTTTACGAATTGTATTGCATAAACGGTGATGTAAATGGCTGACAATTGCAAACTCTCTAACGTTCGTTGAAGTTAATTTGGTTTTGTTGGTGTAAGTTAGTGCTGATTTTACAAATTTTGTTTAATGCGTCGCATGGCGAGGTCTTTGTTAGGCGGTGGGTTGGCGCCATGTTGGCCCGGCACGAAAATTTATTTTCCCCGTAAATGGAATATGATTAATATCGATCTTATGTATGCTTATCAGCCCTAATTTTAAGTTTTTGTAGTGTTTTATGCTGGGCATCGGGTTTCATTTGGCAGCAAAGAAATAAAACATTTCAAAAGAGGATTGTCAAGGCTGCGATTGCGAAAACGCCGGCCGCACAGACTTGGTGGCACCATTTTATTGGTCCATCAGGGTCACGTGACAACGCGTCGATTTTGA
>JAHWFP010214445.1:25251-71944 GCA_023313725.1 Lithobius niger | reverse complement strand
TTTTTTTTTTTAATTACGGGCGGTAATGAAAATCGAAAATTGCCGTGTTGACAAAACGCGTCCGAAGTCGGCGTTAGTTAGGCTAAAAATTGTGTTCCCACCTGACAAGCAATAGTGTGAAGGTTTATTTATAGGCTACTTTTCCATTTCAGTTTTGCATCGTGGCTGCTGATTTAATTTTCTAATGCTGTAAAACATCTTTCTTGTGATTTGCAATGACGAACTAAAACACAAGTGCTCGTCAAGCGCTCACGTGAAATCCAAAGCGATCGGCAGCGTCCATGTTGATATCGTGCATCAGCCAATGAGAGCACGTAAAATCGGTCACGTGGTACCAACCAGCCAATAACGGAACGCGATTTTCAAATGCTTTGGAAAGTTAGCTCGAAACGGCCAGAAACAGCCTAATACAATTCGCCTAATTGGCCACTGCCAAATGGCCATCGAGAAAATATGTTGACAGGCCTAGATTGAGTGGAATTCCAGCTTTCCAACTAATACAAGATGGCAGCGCCCAGTCAAATGATTCGACCGTTACCGCTGATCAAAAATGACCAATTTTCTGCTTTTTAACTTAGGAAAAAAGAATGAGAAAGACATTTTTATAGTTTTTAGTGAGTCTACACTCGACTAAAGTGCTTTTAATAAAATTGTAGACATTGGTAACTACGTTTTTTTTTTACAGAAATCGATGTACATGTCAGGAATTTCAGCGTTTCGCATTTCGATATTTTGGTAGAAAATTGCGCTTTTCGACCCATAGTTTACCTTCAAACTTCTACGTATATATACGTCGTTACTATGTTTGGGATGATTTTTTTGGGCGTGTATAACTTATACGTTCATACTGCTTAAAAGATTAAAGAAAATTGTTGAGCATTTTCATAGCATTTTGAAAATAAATAATAAAATAAAAAGCCGGGTGGCCTGGTCCTTTTTCGACCTTCGAAATGCCCGAGAACCAAACTTATTTTTTTTCCCGGCCTTATGCTGTAAGCAATTTTTCACATTTTTCGTTTTATTTGAATTTATATTAAAGAAATCGCAAGATAAAGGGTAAACGAAGAAAGCAGTCTGCGTTAAAGACTGGCCTTGTGAGGATACACAATGCACTAGTCTGAGAAAGAAAGAAAAGACAACTGCCCCGATTGGGACTCGAACCCAGGACTTCCAGTTTACTAGCCGGGCGCTTTAACCACTGCGCTACCGGAGCAGGTACTGCCTACAGGCTCCAGCCAAGCTAAATAGCTGTTCAATCTCGGCTCGGCTGGAGCCTGTAGCCAGTACCCGCCCCGGTAGAGCAGTGGTTAGAGCGCCCGGCTAGTAAACGGCAAGTCCGGGGTTTGAGTCCCAGTCGGGGCAGTTGTCTTTGCTTTTTCTCAAACTAGTGTATTGTGTATCCTCTCCAGGTCAGTGTTTAATGCAAATTGTTTGCTTCGTTTGAATTTTAACTCGCTGGGTTTCACTTGGCAAAAGATCGTGGGTAATTTGATATCACGACTTGGGAGTCGAAGAGTTGTGGGAATTTGTAACAAGTTTTGGGTGGATTTTAATTAGATGGTTTTATTAGCGATGTTAACTGATTGAATTTGTGTTGGTATGTTAATTTTTTTCCTATAAAGAACGAACATTTCATAAAGGCAAATGATTTAAACTAACAAGTAGCAACGGCATGTAACGACATAAAATGGCACATGTCAAAGTTTGCGAATTCCAGATTTCAAACGGGTTTTGAAATCTGGAATTCGCAAACTTTGACATGTAGTTTTCTGACGTTTTTGTGTTGACATTTTTTCTGAAGGTGAACGGGGTGGAATTCACCGAAAATTCAAAGGAACTTCGCGTGTGTGTTTCTGCCTGGTGGTTGTGTGTGTTTTTTACGAAGTTATGTCGATTTCAAACCACTGTAAATGCCGGTTGCCGGTATTTTGTGATAAAATGGCACTAAAATTAACAAATCTTTTTTATTCCATAAGACGCTAAATGCAAAAGGTTTTAATTGTGTCTGTATTTATCGGTATTGTACCACTGTAAGGCTTCTGATACCGATATTAGTTAACCCTTTGACTTGTAGCATTATTTCGCTAGTGGTAGTCTGCGCAGTGATGAATTTAGTGCAGCAACAAAAAAACAAAATTGAAATCAGTTCTAATGCTTCAGTGGGGTTTATACTCTAAGCCTGTAGGTAGCTTCTTGAATTGGTTCAGGGATATGGGATTGCAAGGCGGCTCGAATATCGGGCGAATTGTAGTTATGGGCTCACAACAGGCATTAAGCTGTCGGTAGCCAAATTGCCAAAATGCATCTCATTTGGCTAATAATTTTCGTTTCTAATTAGCCAAATTACTAGGGATTTTAATAAGTGTACACCTTTATTTAACGTTGTTACTTTAGTTGTTTTTTTGTTTTGTTTTCAAACGCTAAACACGAAAAAGAAAAAAGATTTGCTGATGACATAATCACAGGTCACAAGTTTTGACATCATTCTCACTTGACCTTTAGGTGGCTGTATTTTGTATATTCGATTGTCACTTCATTTTAACCCTTTTAAGCAGTAAGTATGTATTTATATATAATAAAAAAAATATCATAGCAACTGCAGGAACGACATATATATATATATATATATATATATATATATACACGTCGAAGCTTTGAAGGGAATCTGCGGGTCGAAAAACAGAACTTTTGCCTAAAATATTGACATGAGAAAAGCTGAAATTCGCTCCCTGGCATCTTGTGCATCGATTTCTGTAAAAAAAAAAAAAAAACTGATGTTTATATTTTTATAAAAAGCACTTTAGTTGAGTGTAGACTCACTAAAAACTGCAAAAATGCCGTTCTTATTCTTTTTTCTTAAGTCAGAAAGCAGAAAATTGGTCATTTTGATCACCGGTATCGGTCGAACCATTTGACTGAGTGCCGACATCTTGGATTTGTTGGAAAGCTGGAATTCTTCTCTATCCAGGCCTCTCAAACATATATTCTCGATGGCCATTTGGCATGGCCAATCAGGTGGATTGTAGTATGCCGTTTCTAGCTGTTTCAAGCTTCCTTTCCAAAGCATTTGTAGATCGCGCTCCCTCATTGGCCTGTTTGTACCATGTGATCGATTTGGTGCACTCAGTCTCTCGTTGGCTGATGCACGATTTCAACATGGCCGCCACCGCTCGCTTTGGATTTCACTTAAGCACTTGTTTTAGTTCGTTGTTGAAAATCACAAAAAAAATGGTTTACAGCATAAAAAAAACAGCAGCCACAGTGCAAAACTGAAATAAAAAAGGAGCCTATAAACCTTCACACTCGCTTATCAGGTGGGAAAAACGATTTTTTAGCCTCACACCTACTTTCGGACACATTGGTCAACATGGAGGTTTTCAATTTTACTTCATTACCGTCCTTAATTTAAAAAAAAATGGTTCTCCGAAACTATTAAAGCCATTTATCTGATTTTTTTCTGTGCACCTTAATGAATATCTGTTGCATGTGTATATAAGTTTGAGATAATTGTGTCCAATAGTTTCGCAAGAATAAATATTTCGTTATTGCCTCACGCCATGGGTGACGGAAAAAAACCAACTCGCTCCATGAGCAATCACAATTTTTTTTTAACTAACTGCGGAAAAGGTTAAACTTATTGCAACTGGTCGTCATGCTTTTGTTTGGAGTAATTTGGTGTTTTGGTTTATATCCGGCACTTCGTCATTGACATTCAAAACGCGCGGCGGCCTCGTATGTCGCTCTCCACTCCATCGCGAGGCTGGTTTGCTTTAACGAGGTACTGGATCCCTGCAGTAGAGAGGGCTTGGATTTTCATTAGCCCATATCTCGCCTTCTGGTGTGCTTGGATAGCCAGTGGCTCCAATCCTCTGCTGTGCGTGTCCTTGGCAGAGTTAGAAACAATCAAGAGTCCAGTCAATATTTTGTTGCATGTTCGTGCGGTGAATTACAGCGCAGTTTTCCTCCTTTTTAGACCCGACCAACATCTGCCATGTGTTGACGCACTTTGTTCCTCACTCCCTTCCGTGTCTCACCATCGTAAATTGGCACAATCACAGCATGGAACACGTTACACACCCTCTTTTGTGTTAAGGATCTTGTGAAGCTGCTGCTCCTTCGAACGCTCGCTACCCCTTAGTCTTCAACTCATGCCCACTTACGGAATTTACACACAGGTGCTTTTTAAGCTAATCATCTTGCCGAAAAAATGGTATTTGAAAGAATTTGAAACATTTTTTGGCAAGATGATTTACTTAAAAAGCACCTGTGTGCAAATTCCTTTAGTTGATGGGCTTTAAATCAAGCATTATCAAGTGTCTAAGCTTTCTGGACATCTATTACAGAAAATTCGAAGCTTTTGAACGATGTCTGAAAGACCAATTTTTAATCCTTTTAATTGCTGTGAAGAAGGGAGGAGGCTTCGGTGAGAGATGCCTTGCGCAGGCGCTAGGAGCTAAAGGAAGAGTCCACTATTACTACATACAGGGAGGGAGAAGGGGCCAGTAAACATAACAAGCAGTACTATCTTTATTCACATCGTATAACTTTTAGGTAATTTTTCGTAGAAAAACTACCATTGGAGGGGTGGGCTTTAACTCCATATTTCACGATTTTGACTTTACAGCATTTTAAAAGGGGTAGGCTTTAGCTTCAACTGGGCTTTTAATACACGATTTACGGTATTTGAGAATAAAAATGCTAAAATTTACTGGAAATATCGTTGAAAATTTTATTATTTTTTTATTTAGCAGTTAACAAAATTTTCAAAATATTTAAAAGACAAGACTCAATGTATAATGCGCATAAAACAAAAAAATATTTTTTTAAACTGAAATAATTACTGACTGTCAAAAAAAATTGTTAAACCAAAATCAGGCCGAAACAATTTTTTAGGAACCACAGCCCTATTAACCGCAAAATGTAGCGGAAATAAACTTAAGGTATAATTGCAACAATTTACAAAAAGAATATGTTCGATAAATTTTGTTTCTTTTTTGATTGGGCTGTGAAATGTTTTCCTGTTTGGTAAAAATTCTTTGGAGTGCTATCTGAAACTTTGAATAAAAGTGACTGGAAAGACGGGGAAAAAAAGCAAGTTTTCTTCTCATTATAGCAACCTCCTGCACCCCAGCAGCCAGCCCCACCAGCCCCAGCCCAACAACCACAGAGTTGGGGTGGAAGTTCCTACAGTAGTTACCCAGCAGCTGACCAATATTCACAGCCAGCAACACCCTCATACAGTAGTACTACGCCGAGTTACGGCAGTCAACAACCAGCCTCCGGGTACTCCTCTACAGGTAAGTGACAAAAATGCTAATGGGTTGTTGGTTGTCTGGTTATTTTGGATTCCAAACATTGCAGCTCCATCTTAGTGCTGCCATGAAAGGTGAATTCCACAAGTTACTGTTATGACAGGGATGAGAATCTTTTGGTTAGGTGAAATGCTGAATTTTTAGAGTAATAATTATCAGTTTAATTGACCCTTGTTTACATTTAATTGCTCTGTGTGGGTGTTTTTCCCAACTTTTTTTTTGAAAATGCATTCCTAATCCAGGTTTTATGGATGCGCCAAAAAACAAGATCCTTGTGTGTGCCATGTTAGGCAGATGGAGGTAGAGGGCATTTTAAACCAGTTAAATTGTTTGTTTGAAGAAAAAAAAAACTTAATTGTTCCCGTTCTTTTGTGGCGTTAGCGGGGTAGGAGGAGTGTCTAAAACGGCGTGAATAATTCAACCATTTTATAAAATGTCCTCTACCTCAATGCACCAGTTTGCCTTGTTACAAAAATGTGTGTGTGTGTTGTTTATCTATGTTTATAAATGCTGGGATCTAACAATATTTAAACTGCTAGAATTCAAATTCGGGCCTGAAAGAGGAAGAGTCAAAAGCATCAACCCAATGGATATGGCTGCTGCATGCTTTGGTTTAGCTACTAAACCATCGATCGTTGGTTACCACGCAGGGGACTACATATGGAGATCATCCAATGGTGCCTCCCCCCCCCCCCCAAAAAAAAAATTTTAGCCCCGTTTCCTTGTTCACATTCCTTTAGGGATAGGTCATTGGTCCCAATTGGAGTTGCATGTAACTCTGGCTACGATAGTGTGAGCTACGACCAACTCAATTAGTTGGCTTCACTGCATAAAACACTACCCTGGCAGGAGTGAATCGGTTTATTGCATGCAATAATAAATGGCAAACTTATACGTAACAATGTTAAGGTGTGCGGCTACTAGCCCATGTTGTTCAGGTGTTTGTGCACTGGTATTTTACCTTCAACTGCGTGTCGAGTTTCAAACAATTATTTCAACAAATGTGCGGTCAGCTAGGGGTGTGTTAACTCTAATCTCAAATTCGAGCTGCGCCGTTTATCAATTTCATTAAGTTTACTATTCCCTACTGTTATTGTTACATGCAATCAACCTCGTGCAATGACTTGGGGTATTTTTTTATGCAGTGAAGCCAACTTTTTAAGTATTTTGGGCGCAGCTCGTGCTATTGTGAACCTATTTACACGCCGTTTTCTGTATTCAGCATGGTGTGACTGCCCGCACATATCTCCAATTGGGACCAATGCTTTATTCCTAAAGGAATCGGAAGTGGGACATTTATTTAAGGTTGGTGGGGGGGGGGTAACCCTGGGTGATGTCAATATGTAGTCCCCTTGGTGGTAACCAATGATCGGTGGTTGGTTGGTGGCTAAACTAAATGCGGCTGCCTAATTCACTGGGTCGATACTTTTGACTCATCCTTTATAAGCCAATTATGTGGTTTAAACAAATTGGGAAGGTCTTGAGGAAATTCCAACTTTGTGACTAATGAACAATGTGTGTAAGAAAAAAATTTATCAAAGTACTGCCTTGTTTATCTGAAAATTCTTAAACAGATACTTTGTGTCTTAAGCAATTTGGTCGAAAAATCTTCAAATCTGGTGTTGGTTAAAGAAATCCCTAATTACACATTCCGCTTCAGTATTTTGCTTGTAAAATTGAGTATCTCAACTCCCGGGTAGTGGAGTTCATGTTGATGAAGAAAAGGCGTCAGAGTATGCCTGTCATATCTATTCCATTTTCTTGAATTACAAAAGTAACAGGTCATCTCCAGATTTCTTCAAAATCCATGTTCATTGTAAAGCTATGTGCATGCCAAAATTGCTTTGTAAGTGCTACAATTCTTTATTTGGTTTCATTTAGTCCAAGCGTTCGTAATAGTGGGGTATGAAAGTTCACTCAGTTAAATTGAGTGTATAAAAGTTTACTCAACAGGTTTGAACGTGTTCCTTGGTATTTAAATAGCATATAAAGTAAAACATAAAAAAAAAGTTTCGAACATTGAAGCTTTTACACTCGTACTACTTGTAGGCCAGACAAATACCTACTCTGGCTACGGACAGAGTGGTTACAACCAGAGTTCATATGGCCCTGCAACGACACAACCAGCCTACGGTCAAGCGCCACAGGGGAGCTACAGTCAGCCCGGGTATGGTCAACAACCACCACAGCAACCACCAGCTCAACAGCCAAGCTCCTACAGCAGTCCAGGTTATGGAGGGTATAGCCAGCCGGCAGGGTACACACAGCCTCCACAACAGCAGCAGCCACCGCAGCCAGCAGCGTACAATGCACCTCCCCCTGGGCCCCTGAATCAGCCGCCGCCCGCCCAGGCTTACGGACAGCAAGGTCAGGATTATAATCGACCGTATGGAAGCCAAGGGATGAGTGGCCCTGCCCCGGCCCAAGGTCCCCCTCCTCCTGCGTCTTCCTTGGGACCTCCTTCACATGCTGGAGGACCGCCCCCAGCTCAGGGGGGCCCTGGGCCGGGTCCTCAGGGTCCTCCTCCCCAAGGCCCTCCGCCACCTGGCCCAGGGGGTTACGGTCAAGCACCACCGCCAAACCGTGGAGGTTTCGCAGGCCAAGGTAATGGTTATTACCATGGCATTGGGCTTGTTAATGGATCGGACACCCATCTGCGAGGAGGAAAGTTTAGTTTGCAGTAGGCGCGTAGTTTGTTTCTCTTGTATAAAAGACAAAATTTTGTTTCACTGTATGCAAAAAAAGCACTTGTGACGGATGGACATCTGGTAATGGCCGCTATCTATTTGTCCTGTATTTTCTGTTCCACACACCTTTACATCTATGCTCTCATAGTGTGTTGATGCTTTGTGAAGGGTGTTGAAGGTGCAAGTAAAAATTTTAAATTTATTTGATGGCTACTGAGATTAAACTTTCCTCGTGCACAAAATTCTATTCCTTTTTTTTTTTCCGTCTGCCCCATTGCCCCTTTTTTGAATGAGCGCATGTATGTATTTAGTTGGATGAAAGTTTAATTGTAGTCTTTAGTAGTAGTAGTTCAGTAAATTTATATTGCAGTTTTCGTTTAGCATGTTACGGATATGAATTTAGCAAATTTCCTTATCTGTTGAAAAAAAAAAAAGCAAAAATTGTGTTTCGTATGATTTCTGGAATTATGAAATATGAATATTAAATTTGCTAATTCAATTCTTGCTTTGTGCTCTTCTACACGAGATGTTACTTCAGCACCTGCTACAAGTTGTTAGGGGTTTAGTAAATGTGATCTGTCGTTTGGGAGATCGAAGGAGGTTTTATGGATTTTATTCACTTTGAAAATACCGTAATGGCTTCTACTCTAAAGTCATTCATGATAAATATTAAAAACAAAATAATGTATAATTTCGGAACCAAAATACTGTACCTGCATTCTTGCAAATTTTCAACAGACTGACTACTGCTCTCTTCAAAGGCTCAACCAACACAACTCTAAAACGTTTGTCAACTAAATGGTCACTGGAAATTGGCATTTGAAGTCCTACGTTGATTTCCAGTGACAATGTAGTTGACAAGTTTCAGTATTGTTGGCTATGCTTGATGAAGAGAGGCATAGTCAGTCTTTAAAATTGGCAAGCATACTGATACAGTAAAGTTGTGCATATTTTGTTTTTAAAATATTTTTTTTTCTCAGTTGTGAAAAGTGGTATTAAAGACTCTTTTGATAGGAATTTTTGAGCAGTGGCCAACTTTTTCAAAAAAAAAATTGGCAAAATTTATGAATTATCAAGACTTGCATATGCACTTCAATTGGAATTTTTTTCCCCAAAATTGTGTGAACTCGTCAGTTGAAGGACATTTGAGTGAGCCATGTGAGTGTAACTTTGTTGTAAATGGTTGACTGGGTTTGGTGAAGTATTTCCCTGCAACATAGGCTTTCCATAATTTCAGGTTGAGCATTATTAATGAAACAAAATCGCACGGTCTTTACTAGTCGATTTAGTTGTCTTTTTAAATTTCATTTCATTAAGGCAGTAATTGGTAAGCAATAGTTTCACAAGGAGAATAATGGGAAAAAAATGGTTTGCAATTATTTGTATTCCAAGGTTCAGTATGGTTTAACAGAACTACAAGCTTTGTTAGTTTTTAAACTATTGGTTTACCTACAGAGGCCGGGTTAAACCATCAGGGCGAAATAACATTTCAATGAGCTTAGTCGCTCTTAAAGGTAGAGTTCTATTCATAGTATGACTGAAAGAGAGTTAATCTGTGCTTAAAGCTCAAGTTACTCTCAGTTTAGCCTTCAGTGTGTATTCATAATGAGATAATTTTTAGTTCAACTTCAATTAATTTTATCAAAAAAGAAATACACTATAACACAAAATCATGGAATCCCAATGTCCACTTGAATTTTCAGTGAATATATAATCGTTCACCATCATCAGAAGAAAAACAATGCAAAAACCCATTGAATTACATTTCTAGGCAAGCGAGCTATTCAAAAAAGTTGCGTCTTGCAGGCCCAACTAGAAAGCGCACGACCACTGATTTAAATTCCTACACTTCCAGACACCCAGACCAAGCTCAACTCTCCATTGCATGTCAAATGACGACTAAACGCAGGATGCACTATCCTCTCTAAAATGCAAAATGCAGGGCTGGTAACATTCATCAAGGGGTCCATCTTCCTTTGGAAATGTTTGATCGATTCCTGAGGAAGATGGTCCCCTAGATGAATGTTGCCAGCCCTGCATTTATCAACTTCGAGAGGATAGTGTACCCTGTGCTTAGCGCCATCTTTAACAGGCAATAGGGAGTTGAACTTGGTCTGGATGTGTAGGAATATACATCAGTGGTCGTGTGCGTTCTAGTTCGACCTGTGTGATGCAACTTTTTTAAATAGCTCGTTGCATGGAATGTAATTCGTTGGGTTTTTGCATTGATGTTTATCTTCAGATGGTGGTGAACGGTTATTTATTCACCGAAAATTCAAGTGGACATTGTTTTCCATAATTTTATGGTTTTTGATGTCTTTCGTAAGCCACATTAATCGCCGCTTACAGGTTTTCGCAGCAATTAATTTTAAAAACGTTGGTGCAAATTTTCGAAAGTCTATCACGTGTTTGATGCTTGAAGTCGTCTTTCTTCATCCATCAGGATCAGGCTTCTTGCGATTACTATAACTTATTACTACTGCATCGGATGGTTTGTCACTTGCATTCAAAATCTTCTCGTCGATGTTCAACCACAAAACACCAGTGATTGATTGACTCAAGAAAATTTGTACTAAGGTTTTTACGTTGTTTATTTAGTTGAAGTTTGAGTAAAAATTCACTCATCATGAATCCACTGCGTCAGTGTGTATTAACTTTTGAAATCAATTCGCTACTTTGCACATTACCAATGGTCAATCCTGATGTAGTCTCTGCTTGGCCAGTAAGGTTAAGGCGAGACGGATGTCCTATGCTTTTCTGGAAACAAAATTTGACGTTCGTTTTTTTCCCTCACTTGTGAGAAAGTAGCACCTAGACTTTTAAAAACTTTTGTGCTGTTGACATGCATCATCGTAAAGGTATTGTTTTAGAACAATCCTGGTGTTTAGTTTTGGAGAAAAAGCTATTTTGTAGTTTAAGGGTGTAACCATTCTAATCATAATCTAGTATAGAACGTTCGAGCAAATACTGCAATAAACTGCAATAAATCTTTAATATTATGGCTAGCAGGCTAGTTTCGGAGAAAAAAACGAACGTAAACTTAACCGTCTTGGTCCTAGAATATCGGCTTTACATTATATATGTTTGAGTTAAGAAAATAAAACCTTAGGACCCAATTTAACAAAATTTGATTTACGGTAAAAATAAATTCGAGAGAATACCCATTTGAAAAAAGAGTCTTTATAATCAAGTTATTGCAAAAATTGACTTTTGTTTTTAATTACACGGTAGACCGAAAGGCATTTGCTTATAGTTTCTTATTTGCCAAAGCATATTAACCTGATAATTTTAGCATTACATTGTCCTCAATGGAATGATCTCTGGAGGTTTTTCGGTTGTGTGTATCCGCCTGCTTGAATGTTCCCACTGCGCCTGCGCGACGCAGTCCTCCTGTATATAAAGCGGCATCATGGCCGATGTCGGCATTCATTTTCCTCCACGAGGTTCTTCGCATCACGTCGATCTCTGGAATTTGGATTTCGCTTTCGCGACTTAGATGGCAACTTCCGAAGATTCTGCTGCCCCTCCGGCAACTGCTCTACCTCCGACCGCTGCGGTCCAACCTGCTCTCCCGCCTCCCCTTTGCACCCACCCAACCGATCTCGACCAGGACGACCATATCGCGAATGAAGGAGACGACTCACCGCTCCAAGACGGACAACGCACCCCACCGCCGCCTGACGTCGCGGCTCTCGAGGAAGACCTCCATCGAGCCAAGGCGCTTGTCCAGGAAGCGAAAAGGAAACTGCAAGACGCATCTTCTTTCCGGGAATTCCCTGTCGACCTTTCACCCAAGTCATCTCGCCGAGACTACAATGTAACTCGCAGCGAAGCTCACATCCTAGTCGACTGTTTTCCGTCAACATGCCAGATCACATCTCGCTCCTCCCCCATCCTGCACCATATCGGCAATCAGAACCGATACTCGCAACTGGGTCGCTTCAACTCCAAGCCACGACAGCCGGAAATGCCAGTCGCCCGCTCCGCCTTCTTCCGCAAAGCAGCCTAGGCTTGCGCCCTCAACAACCTCTGCTTTCGCGACTAAAGAAGTCACGACTCCGTCCGCTCCCGCCAGGCATATTTAATTCTCCGAGGAAAACACGGAAGACCCTACAATTCCCCTGGCTTCTCTTCTTAAGACGGTAGAAGAAACGGTCCCGAACTGCTTCCTGTATAAACCATCGCAATCCGCTGACGCCTTAGTCATCAACCGCGGCCTCGACGGGTTTTGGGTTTGCCCTTTGCGACAAAGGCGCCAAACCACGTAGCCTCTTGGGACAATCGACGACGCTTCTCACCTGCCTTCTCCGTAACGACGGTCTCCTGCTAGGTAAAGGCGATCCCTTACAGTTAGACACTGAACCACCTACACCGCGCCCCGGCCGTGAAACAAGCTTCTTCCGGTCCTTTGCCGGCGGCTCTACAAATCCAAGAAATTTCGACACCTACCCCGACTGTGAATTTCTGTGCAGCGAAGTCAAGCTGGATTTCGGCACGGTTCTCTCCATCCCGAAGCGCATCGAGGTGCCCTCTTTAGTTTTGTTCGACAACGACAAGTGTCTCCGGATGAGCCTTCGCGCTGCTTCACAAGCAGATGTCTTGAACACTGCGGTCAACGCTTTATGCGAAAAGCTCACTGAGGACGCAAGCCCAGAAGAAATCCGCACCCTTTCGTCACTCACCACACAGCTCTTTCAAAAGGCTAGCTTTGCCACATACCACTCACTCAACTGGGCAACTCGTGCTTTATTCAACAACACACTCCTGTTACGTGAGGCCGCTCTCAAAACTGCCAACAACTTGAACGAGTCAACCAGACACCGCCTCCGTAACCAACCGCTTCATGAATCGGATACCCTTTTCGGCAGACTGATCCCAACTTCGGCTCCTCACCTCGACATTTCCCGGAAACCCAAGCCTTTTCGACAAGACAGGTCGTCCCTTCGGTTCATCAAGCCCAAATACCGGTCTGCATCAGAAGATTGGATCAGACCACCCAACCCACCAAAGTCACTACGGAAAGACAACAGCCAGAAGACCCGACCCTTTCGGTCTGATCAACGCGGACGACCACACAGCAAACCGAAAACGCATCAGAAGCGCACCATAACACCCGACCGCCGCAGCCGTCGTTCATCTCTCGGCGGCCGCAGTTTCCAATGAAAACTCTGACTACCTCAAGCTCTCCCGTCTTCTGGTTGGCGCAAGACTCCGCCACTTTTATCCAGCATGGACGAAAATAACCCGCAACTCCGAAATCCTTGCAATAATGAAGAAGGGTTTTCGACCTACGTTCCTTTCTCCACCCCCCACTTACAAATTACTCCCCACGGAACCTCTCATCACCGGTCTCCATTCCCCTTTCGGCCGACATCGACCTCTTTGTCGCGAAAGGAGCAATCATCCAATGCTGTGACCGGGACCCGGCTTCTACAGCACCATCTTCACAAGGCCAAAGAAGACTGGAGGCGTACGCCTCATTTTCAACATGAAACCCCTAAACCAATTTATCGGCAACCCACACTTCAAAATGGAAACATTGGAATCCATTCGTCAATCCTTCAGCCAGCACGACTGGACCATCTCCCTAGACCTAGTAGATGCTTACCTCACATCCGTCTCCACCCCTCCTCAACGAAATACTTGCGCATCATCTACAACAAGCTGACCTTCGAATTCCGCTGCCTACCCTTTGGCTTAAATGCTGCACCAAGGGTTTTCACCATGGTTCTAAAACCAATTCTCGGACACTTCCATCAAAATCGAATCAAAGTCGGCGCATACCTAGACGACTGGTCTCTTCACGACGACGACCCCAACCGCCTCCTTCGAAACAGGGACAAGACCATTCAGCTACTGAACCAACTAGGTTTCGGGGTAAATCACTCCCAAGTCACGTCTCACCCCCCAGAAACATTTCACGTTCCTAGGCGCCTCGTTCGATCTGTCACCAGCCACAATCTCCCCATCTCTCGAAAGAGTACGAGACCTTCTCCAACACATTCGCCTTTTCCCGCGCCAAACGACCCTCTTCCCTTCGCGAATTGAACTCCCTTATCGAGAAAATGGATTCCATGGCAAACCTAATTCCATATGGACGATGGATGTCAAGCCCCTTCCACCACCACAGAATCGACCACTGGTCAGACCCGCTCCTCAACCCGGATCAACGATTTCCGTTTCACGAAGACTTCCCTCAAGACAGCCTCCTCTGGTGGTTAGACGTAACAAACCTAACCAAAAAAAAACTCCGCTTCACGAACCGACCCCCAACCAACTCTTTTTCACCGATGTATCGAACCAGGGTCGGGGAGCCCACATGAACAACCTAGAAATCTCAGGTTCCTGGAGGGTAGACAGAGGTTACCACATCAACTATCTCGAACTTCGAGCAATCCACCTTGCGTTACAACACTTCCTTCCACACGTCAAAAATCAAGTCGTGCAAGTCCAGGCAGACAACACCACGGCTTTGGCCTACATACGGAAAGAGGGAGGAATCAAATCCAGGCTGCTTCACAACCTCACCTCAGATATCCTCAACCTCTGCATCACAAACAACATTACACTGCTTCCCCTTCACATTCCAGGGAACAGGAACGTCATAGCAGGCTCGTTGTCTCGCCGCTCACCCCAACAGGGGAATGGTGCCTCAAGAAGTCCATCTGCGAATCTCTCTTCACGATTTGGGAAACTCCCATGCTAGACCAATTCGCCACGAAGCACAATACCAGACTTCACCACTACATCAGCCCGATGCCGTACGACCAAGCCATAGCAATCGACGCACTGACGTACCCGTGGCACAACCTTTACGCCTACCTCTTCTCACCATTCAAACTTCTTCTACAAGTTCTAAACAAAGCCGAGGAAAGCCAAAACCTATTCCTCCTCATAGCCCCCCTTTGACCATCAGCAGCATGGTTCCCTCGCCTACTGACTACTGGTCGACTTTCCAAGAAGCCTCCCTCTTCAGCCGGACCTTCTGTCACAACAAAAGGGCTCGAAATTACACCCAAACCTTGCGAATCTAAACCTTCACGCGTGGCTACTATCATCAAACTCCTCAAAAAGGCTGGAATTCATAGAAGACGATGCCTTCCGAATCTCCTCGTCAAACGGTCGTGTAAACTTGATGAAACGCGGTGTGAGGGTAGCCCTCGTTCGTAAAGGCTACAAGGAACTCTACAAACAGAATGTACGATAGTCACTGGTCCAAATGGTCAATCCAATCAATCCCTCTCTACCAGAATTATTAAGATTCTTCACCGACCTTTTCGACATTGAAAAACTCAAAGGCTCAACGATATTGGACAAAACTGACCTCCTTGAAGACTATCGGATCTCATCACTCCTCCGCTCATTCGAAAATGACCGTCCTTCAATAAGAAGACTCGTTGCCGACTGGGATTTATCGATCATACTCCAATCCCTAATTGAAGCTCCCTACGAACGTATGCAGGACTGCTCTCTGCATCTCCTAACCAGAAAACCGTCTTCCTGGTAACACTTAGCAGCAAGCGCTCGTTGCTCCGAAATTAGGGCACTATCCGCAGACCCAGCCTTCTGCATTTTTAGCCCAAACTTCACATCTGTAACACTTCACCCAAGAACAGACTTCCGTGTAAAAACTCAAAAACCATCTGAACCACCAAAACCAATCACCTTCCCAGCCCTCTCCAAGCTAACAGGAAATGAACCTGAACGTCTCCTTTGCCCGATCAGAGCACTTCGGTTTTACCGCACCCAACACGAAGCCATCCGCAGAGGCAGAAACCAACTCTTTCTTCCAGTGACCTACAAACGGGTGAAACCTCACCAGCAATGATCTCCCGCTGGATCAAGAAAACCATTGACGCCGCTTACGACAAAGCAAACCTGAGCAGGGAAAGTGCGACAGCGCACGAGTTCAGTGCAGTTTCCACGTCATGGGCACACCATAACGCCCGTACCATTAGAAGAGATCTACAGGCAGCATCCTGGCGTAACTCTACGACATTCACCTCCCACTACTTGAGGAACATGTCAAGAGAGAAAAAAAAGGACTACACCCACCGGCTGGGACCAATTGTCGCAGCCAGAACTGTAGTCAAGCCCCCTTAAGCACAATCAGAACGAAGCAGAAGCAAGCCATCTCGGAGGGAAGCAAGATCTTGCTTCTATCCATAGAAGGAAGCAAGATCTATCTTAACAACAATGTTCCTTTTCAGGGCCACCAAACCTTACGAAAGAATTCCAATTTCCTGTTTCATCACATGTTCTGAATAAAGTGCGAAATTCACGAATTTTTTTTGGGGGTAAACCTGCTTGCATCCCGGGGCACCCCATCAGATCGGTGACCGCCACCACGTTTGACGAGGTCAACTGATAATGCTAAAATTATCAGGTTAATATGTTTTGGCAAATAAGAAAGAACATTTTGCCGGCCCCCAGCCAGGCCGGCTAAAAATGGTTTCTTTTTTGCCTAAAACATACATAACCAAGGGCCCGCCCTGCCTCCCCTCTCGAGTCACCTCCTGACAGATTGAGAGGAAAATAAATGCCGACATCGGCCATGATGCCGCTTTATATACAGGAGGACTGCATCGCGCAGGCGCAGTGGGAACATGCAAACAGGCGGATACACACAACCGAAAAACCTTCAGAGATCATTCCATTGAGGACAATGTAATGCTAAAATTATCAGGTTAAGTATGTTTAGGCAAAAAAGAAACCATTTTTAGCCGGCCTGGCTGGTGGCCGGCAAAATGTTCTTTCTATTAGCTCCCTAAGTTTGTACAGTTATCGTAAATGTTGCCACATTTTTCAAGTTTTTGCATTAAATGCATTGTGTGGTTGGTGTAAGTCTCGAGTACCCCTTCAGATTTGTTCGTCTTAAACTGCAGTTCGACGAGTGGAATTAAACTCCCAAGTTGACAGCTAATTGATGCTGGGCTGGATTTTCCATGATGGTGTAATAAGGAAACTATTGGTTGTGTTAATGCAAAGCACCTTGGTCTGTGTAATCCTGGGTTGGAAAGCACAAAGCAATAATTGTAGCCTAGCACTAAGAAAATTGCCATCAGTGTTAGTTTTGTTTTCGTAAAGAAATTTGCTGGATTTGTTGTCATTTTATTTTAGGGTACTTTTATTCGCTTTTGTATTCATATGGAAATTAGTTTAAATAGAGGTGATATCAAATTCTGGCTGTGAATTTCTGCATATATATTTTCTTTTTTTGGAAAAATTTTGTATTTACAGCCTTTTCTTGCTTATAAACGTAAGTGTTAGTCTACTTAAAATTGAAGGGTTTTAGGTTTTTGCAAGACAAAGTTTTAAAATTTTGTCTATATTAATTATAGTGTTAAAACTTGCATTGAAATGATACGTCCACTCGATTCGTTACCTTTGGATGGCGTGTTTTCTTACCATGGCAGTTGAGTTGTCTGCTTTAATTGTTGGACAGCTCAGCGAGTTTTCTACACTGCCTCTGTTCTTGTTTACAGGGGGTCCTGGAGGAGGTTATGGAGGTCCTGGTGGAGATCGTGGACCTGGGGGTCGTGGTGGATTTGGGTAAGTTCAACAGATATGTTTATTTTTACCTAGCAAGCGGTTGTAGTAGGATTAAATTGGACAGTATATTTGTTGGGTGTATTTAACACTGTTAATAAGCAGAGTTGCCCACCATCCAGTAAGCTTCGCTGTTACGCAGTCAGAAAATTGCCTTCTTATTTTATTCAATTTTTTTCTACTTAACCAATTCGGGAAAAAAATTCGGAGTTAACCATTTTTAGGGGCCTGGTTTGGTTTGGTTTAGAATTCCTAACATTTCTTGTAGTTGCAGTATTATGAATGGTGAAGGTATTATGTCGTACGTTTTAAGTCTGATGAAATTGTAGTTCTACTGCCGTAACAGTGAAATTGGGGGGAGAATTTAACAACAGGGCGGCGTTCTACCTGGAAAACTGGGAAAAGTCAGGGAATTTATCAAGACTGGACAGATCGGGGAATTTGAAAAATATTTACCGAAAATCGGGGAATTTGAACATTTTCTGGAAAATCTTTCACCTATAAAGAAGAGGTATAATTCAGATTTAATTTTTTACTTCTAAAACCTTCACTTTATTTCAGTTAAAATGTAATTACCTTTTTGTTTCACTTCTGTTAAAGCAAAAACTCCTTACGCCTAAGTAATGTGGGACGTGACGTCTTAGTTTTTAGTTTTGTTCATATCGGGCCTTTTCCTACTCTTTACCTTAGGGCAGTGCAATTTTTGATTTAACAAAGCAATGCGATTTGAGTGAAATATGAAGAAAAAAAATTTAGTCCTGTTCTGTACATTTCCTTCGACCAAAATAAAATGTTAGTATATATCTGGAAAACCTGGGAAAATCAGGGAATTTCATCATGAGGTTTTGAACGCCACTGCACGAAAAATGGTTAACGCTACTCCTTTTCCAATTATTAAAGACCCTCCCAATGCATTGTCTTCACAACTAAGCCGTTAAGATGTGCATGTCATACTTTGATTTGTGTGTCAAGTATTACGGTACTTTCCCGAATATAAGACGTCAATTTATCTGGATACTGGATTCGAAGCCCAGAAGTGTAATACCATCTTTGATTTTGGGGATGCTTTCTAAGGCCAATTTCAAAATACATTTAGATTTTGCTAAATAATCCCAAAAAAAATTGAGCTTGTGATTAACACTATTGGATAGCTCTCGGAAAAAACAAGACTCAAATGGTGTATTCAAACATCAAAATCTGCGAAAATTTAACACGAGTCATGGATGCACGCGAGTATAAGACGATGCTGCTGTTTTTTATCTATAAGACTATTGCCCCTGGGCACTGTTTGAACAATACATACTGCGGTCGTTTCTTTTAATATTTCTGTAGCAAATCTCATGGTGGCAGAGCTGTCCTTACGTTGGATTCGCTTGGTGTAAACTTAAATGTTTGCTGCAGCTCTTGCCTCAGCTTTTAAAAGAAAAAAGCACATTATTTCGTTTAGCTTCGCGCATATTCATTGGTACATGCACTTAGTTACAAAAAGTGCATAAAAAACAGCAATACCGGAAGAGGGTTGAGGGTTTCTAAAATGTGGAGTTGTGCGGGTTTTTTTTTTTGTAGAAGTTGGTTTTGAGCGTAAAATAACTTCAGAAAAATAGCTTAATTCTTTACACGTTGCGATGGCATTAGGTATTGACTAAATTTTGAAGTCTGCGGGCCACGTTATGAGTGATGCCGAAATAGCATTTCTAAAGGTTGCTCGTTTGACTGGAAACGGCTTTTTAAGTTTGATCTTGTGGGTAGGTAGTTATGCGGGGTCATACTTGGAGGTGCTGTATATGGATGCATGCTTTTACCAGCAGTTGACCAAGCTAAAACATGGAACAGCCTACTAAATGTGCATGCCATCACAAAGTGATGATAAAATGTTGAATTTAAATTTAAACAAAAGGTACACATTTCAATGCTTAAATAGCGCATTTTAGACCGTTTTACAGCAATGGTGTATAAAACACAGGGACTTCCACTCCTTTTCCAACAAATTTTTTTGAAAATTGTTGGAAGAGGAGTGGACGTACGTGCATTTTTCTAGACCATTGCTTGAAGTTCCAACAAATTCAAGATGTAATAATTACTACCGATTTTCGAATTTTCGACAGGCTGCAATGACTAAAGATGAAAATTATGTACCCCCAATCTTCATCTGGCCACCATAAGAAGCTTATTTATACTACAGCTGTGACGTCACGCTAACTCAACGCCACGCAAAATTTTCGTAGGATAAATCCCGTTAACCATGACCGGAAGTATGCGTCATCGCAAAAAGTGTGGGTTATCAAGTTAACCAACACTTTTGACACTTCCGGATCACGCAACCGGGAACGCACACACCAACAACCAAATCCTGTTTTTGAAAGTGAGCGTAATGAGTAATTTCCGAGATCGAAATGAACCAACAACCAAATACAGCGAGCAAAAAAACAGTACCACAACAAAACTAATTACTTAACTCTTAAAGTGCTGAGGACCAGGGGTGCAGAATATGCCCGAACGCCCGAACGAAGTTCGTGGGAAATTTCAGAGAACTGTGGAAATTTGCTGAAATATGGCTTGCCTACACAGTGAATGGTTGTGGAAATTTGACAAATGTGTTGGACATTTTTGTGGGAAATTTTGTACAGTTAGAATTTTATGCACCCCTGCTGAGGACGAGTATACTCGCCAAAAACACAAGCACAGCTTTGAGAAGAGTCCAAAGTATGCACGAGATGGCCAACAATGGAGAAACTACAACAATACTAGGTTCCCTTAACAAGCCAACTCTAGAGACGGCCGTGGCCGAGTTGGTAGGTCGTGTGCCTGAAGTTAAAGAGCTTCAAGTTGCTAGTTCGAGTCCCGTCCAGGTTACCCTTACTTTTGTGGAGATTCAGCAGTCAAAGGGTTAAAAGGAATTTTTCCAAACACAACTTAATCGTTAAAGTGCTGAGGACGAGTTAACTCGCCAAAAACACAAGCACAGCTTTGAGTCCTAAAAACAGAGGCCAAAGTATGCACGAGATGGCCAACAATGGAGAAATGACAACAATACTAGGTTCCCTTATCAAGCCGACCCTAGAGACGGCCGTGGCCGAGTTGGTAGAGGCGTGTGCTTGAAGTTAAAGCTCCTTCAAGTTGTTAGTTCGAGTCTTGTCCATGTTCCCCTACTTTTGTGGATAGAATTAGAAAATTAAGATAGAAAATTAATTCAGCTATCAAAGGGTTAAAAGGAATGAAATCTTAATCCCTGCAAACCCTCACATGTCTGGCCCATACTAAGCTTATTCAGTCAACGTTATTCATACCGACACCCTATTACCGTATTTTTTAAACAATTCTCAAACTACAAATGCACAAAATGTATTACATACCTTCCCAGAAAGTCCCAGGTTTTACTGTCTCGCAGATCGAATTATTCGCTCCAAGGTTCCAGCGTAAACCCTGCTTCGTAGCACTCGTTTACGCACAATTTCAAATAAATGAAAGATGCCAGTACAATATCGTCAGCAAATTTTCGACTGTCAATTCTCTGGAGATGTTGGGGCTCAGACGACAGTCTTCTTCAGGCAAAAAACAAATTTCACTCCACTATGTCATGTTCGATCGTCGTTACGATCCTGTGCTTTTCGAATCGGCGTTCGAGCATAGCCTCCACTACTTGCAAGGCCAGTTTGCTACCTCTCGCGCAGCTCATCATTAAACTCGCCAGGATTGGATTTTGCCTGAAGAAGACTGTCGTCTGAACCCCCAACATCTCCAGAGAATAGACAGTCGAAAATTTGCTGAAGATATTGTACTGGTACCTTTAATTATTTGAAATTGTGCGTAAACGAGTGCTACGAAGATGATTCCCCTATTTCAAAGTAAGCGCTACAACATTTTTAGATAAACCCGGCTTGTATTGCTAACCGACGCTTCTAATTCCCCCCCCCCCCTTCCACAAACTAAAATGGTATGACCTTCATTCATATCGAGGGTACTCATGATCAACGTTTTCTTAAAGCAATTTTCACAAAACACAAACACGTTTTAATATGAGTTAGCTTGACGTCCCAACCGCAGTATAAAACAGTTATAGGTTAGAAGCGAGGGGTTATCGATTTTTAACCCATGGCTGCGAATATTGGCCTTGCTCGGGTATGCAAAAGTCTCGGGCCTTTGCCCTCAACCTTTGCATACTCGAGCAGGGCCAATATTCGCAGCCGTGGGTTAAAAATCGATAACCTCTCTTCTAACCAATTACTATTACTTAGATTATCCGATGTGCATCGATTATGGACGAGTCACGTCCTAGTCATATTACAGGGTGGTCCCCAAAAAACCGACGACCCAACATTTTCTATGTCCAACTTTTCTAGTTAGTTCCCCTCAAAACCAGGAGAGGACAAAAATTTTCCCGGCACATTAGATTGGATTTCTGTCCCCTCCTGGTTTTGAGGGGTGCTAATTAGAAAAGTTGGACTTAAAAATGTTGGGTCGTCAAGTTTTTTTGTGGACCACCTAACTAAGTTCATTGCACGTGCGACAATATAATAAGCTTATTGTAGCCTGATGAAGACAGGAAGACTATTTTTTTCCATCATCAGTCATTGCAGCCTGTCGAAAATTGGCAAATTTGTTATATTTGTTTGATTTTGAATGAGCACACTTTCGTGTAGTGCCATTTTTCAAATTTTCGAAAGTACGGTGGTTCGTTTTTTGAAGAAGTGAGGTGATGAAATGTGGTTGAACTCAAGTTAAACATTATCAGGTTTTGCAAAATGCTTTTAAATGTCACCAGTCCCTGTGCTAAATTGTGGGGTAATTGCAAATCATTGTATGAAACCTGTTTGCAGTGAAGCTCACCAGGTGATGGGCAACTGTTATTGCTAAATTTTTGAATAATTAATTATTGAATTGAATTTTTTATTTGGTTTGGTTGTGCATGTGAACACAATCAGTTTATGCTGTCTGTTGTTCCGTATTTGTTAAGGAGTCAACTAAACTTGCTTTAAAAAAAAAATTCAGTTTTGTTAAAAACTAGCAATATGTTTTTTATCCTGACCAAAAAAGAACTGAAATTTCTGCACTACGTGCGAGAATTCGTGTAGTTTGTATAGTAGAACCTCGATTATGTGAACTTGTGACAAGATTAACATAGTCGAGTGAGATGCCAAACAAGGAGTGGCTAGCTATACTTAAATTTGAAGGGAATAATTGTGTTTAACAGTGCTTTAATTTGCAACAGTTTTCCAAGATTAGTTTGGATTAAACTGCTTCCAGAAACAAAAAT
The DNA here is from genome assembly GCA_023313725.1 of Lithobius niger. Taxonomy (NCBI): domain Eukaryota; kingdom Metazoa; phylum Arthropoda; class Chilopoda; order Lithobiomorpha; family Lithobiidae; genus Lithobius; species Lithobius niger. The sequence continues at coordinate 49,142 of JAHWFP010214445.1, read as the reverse complement.
ATTAAAACTCAATTGTTTGATGCTTCTCTTAGCCCTAGAGCATTCTAGCTTACCCCAGGTTCGTGCAACCCCTCAGATTGGCGCTATCTGCAAAATAAGCTTTAATTCTGTCTTGTCTGAAATGTGTCAGATTTGGTAAATTTTCTTGAAATGGGCATTCAGGTAATCGAGGTTCTGCTGTATTCCAATGCAAATACGAGTTGCTGTACATGTTTTTATATGGATATAGTTCAAGCTTTATTTTCCATCAAACTATTAGTTTAAAAAAATCGATGGTTTGTGGTATTCCATTAGTCCCGCTGTGATACCACACTTCTGAAATTAACATGATAGCCCGCTAACCTGACAGAATGTGTTAGTAAAAGTCTGCGTTTTTTATTTTAAAGGAATGAAACCGGTCTACATTTTTTTCTGTCTTAATCTAATTTTATGCTAATATTTTGCATCCTAGGAAAGCATTTGAGAGGATTAATTTAGGAGGTCTTCACGGATAGCCCAATTTCCCTTATTCTTGATTAGTTTTTAGTTGTGTTACGGCTCATGTTAGTGATTTCGTACTGGTACTAACAACACATTGGAAAGTACCAGTACCTTTCAAACTCCCACAATTCAAATTTTCAAAAAATATGCATAGTACTAGCTGACACAATTTAAAGTCAAGTGCTGCTGGTAAAATACAAACCTCCAAACCTTATTATGAAATAAATCTCAAAGGGAAGAGTTGTAGAAGATTCGAGTATATTAATTTCGATTCAGTCGTACTTTGTGTTAATTTTGACTCTACCAACAAAAATGTGCCGTGGTATATTGCCAACAAGTGGTCTTGTCCTTGTAAGTTTCGCAAAGGTTATAAATAACCGAACATTGTCTGTTGAATGCAAGTTGCAAAGGTTATGTAATCTGAAAACTTTTACTAAACCTTAACACTGTTGTGTAAAGGTCAGGGCGTAAAAACCATTTACGGCAGCAGCTGCTGTGTGAAAACCTGTTCTTGTAATCCATCTGAACAAACTAAAGTGGGTATTTCAGGCTTGTGTGTACTACATGAAGGTAAAAAAGATATTAACACACTAAACTAGTTGCGTTTGTCGCACAATTGCACAAGGGTCTTGAGAGTACAAGCGTGTAAAGCTGTGAACAACGTTAAGGTGCTTGACAAATGCAATAAAGGTTTTTGAGAAAATTGGATTGTGAATATCATAATTAACTCGTGAAGCACCTAGTCATCGTTAGTAATTCTTCTGCTCTAGTTACAAAGCAATTAAGTTATTTTTTAAAGACCCTATTGCAAGGACATGTCGGCAAAATTGTATGGTTGACATTCCAGTATAAACGAGTTAAGGAAATCCAAGTAAATAATGTGCCTAAATGGCTGGGATACTGGAGTATAATGTCGTGAAAACATTCCTTATTTATCTTAGAAACTCCACACAATCGCTCAGTGTTCAGTTCGATTGTGCGTACGACTCCCGGTACATTCCCAAAATGCTGCGATAACACTGAATTCCCAGTGTCTTATTGTAATCGCGCCATAATGGTTTGGTATATTCGACAAGATTTGTGTTGAGCTAATAACCAGGCCTAAAACTCATCCACATGTAACAGGCAAAACAAAAACTACAAAACACTGTGTTATTGCTTACAGAATCAAGCCTAATTGAACGTAACATTACCACATAAACTGAAATTTTGCGATGCAATTTCTTCGTAACCTCATAGCTTCTAAGAAATATCTGGTGTAATGTGTTAATAAGTTCATGTCTGTGACATTAAGAGGTGTGAAGGGACCAAGTTGAAACTCCCTGATAGGACGATACTACTGATATTAAAAAAATTCAGATATTTTTACTTCGTTATATTACAAACTCCTGTCATATTTTTACTTGGTTGTATTTTAAATTAGTATCCAGTTAACTTCAATTGAAAACATGTATTTCGCTGGGGCAGATTTATGTGTAAAAGGCTCGAGTCCGTGGAACTGGTATAGCCTGGTCCGTGGAAACTGCAACTTTTGAAATCGTCCAATCTTGTTGCTGCCAGCTTCCTGGTTCCAACCAAAAAAAAACATCGTTGTTGACGCCGATTGCTGAGGAATAAGCGCTGCAGTAGGTTTTCAAATAAAGGAAAAAAGCTGGTAGTTTTCACGTAATGGGTAGCAGAACCAACTTGATCCTTTTCAACGTATGTCATTCCTGTGTTGACTAATTGCAAATCTACAATAAATACACTAATCTGTAATAAAATTTGTGTTGATCTTTGCCATTTTGGCCTTTAAAAAAGTTGCTTATTATTTAGCAACATTTATTTGGCAGCAGGGCGAGTTATAATTTTAAACTGGCCTGAGCATACATTACAAATCTGGCCATTTTCCTTTAACTTAGTGGCACATCCATGTGGCTAGAATGACTACGGTCATGATTTAGCCAAGCGTCACCAAATAAAGTCTGTTAAGCTAAAAATGCCCATATGACTTGAAGAGCGTTTGTGTAAAATGTAAAATTGAACAGTCAACTAATATACCCATGGTTCGTACGATAAAGATGCTCTAAAGTAGAATATTCTGAAATACAGGAAATAAAAACCTCATGTTGCCATCGGCCCTAAAGCTGCAAAAATTTGTACGAAATTAAGTTGTGCTTCACCCATCAAGTTCTGTTGAAAAAATGTTGGAACCTTAATTTACCCAGCAATTGCTTAACGTAAAATAAAAAATTCCTGTTCTTTCAAACCCTGTTCGGTCCCGAATGTAGCCAATACAGTGTACGACCTGAATGGGTTTGCGTGCACAAAATGGCCTATCCTAAAAACAGTTGTTTTGGTTTGTAGTGGGTCAATAGCAGGTTCAGGAAATGGACGACCACTGTTAAGTTCTGGCAAATAGTTCACAAATGGCATCATTGGTTTAATACTATGCCATTAGTTTTTGGGCGTGTCATTTTGTGGTTCCATGCATGTATGGGTATTCATTATTGTTGGTGCAGTGTGATGGACTAACTCATTCTTTGAGAAAGACGATCTATTTAAAAGGTCTACTTGTAAGCAGCGATCGCAGTTTGAATTTCCTGGGGATGCAAGATAAAAGCGAGTGACAAGAGAAGCATTTCTAGAGTTTGGCATTTATGTTGTGCATTGGCATTTAGATTTGCATTCGCCCCTACAGAGCAGCTAGCATGCTGCCAGTCTCTTAACAAGTTTTAGGTTAAGTTGGTCGTCCTTTTTAAAGAAAATGCTTCGTCCAAGATACGACTACATTTTACTAGATGATTATGGTAAAATCGGGATTGCAACGAAAAAGTATTAAGAAAAAAAAAGAGAAATTAATGTCTCTTTCAGCTATTAATGGTTGGTCCACTCGAACGGTACCTTCATCAGTGTTCATACACCAATAAATTTCTGCAAACTTGGATCACCAAGTTGATGGTTAAGAAATTAAATGGTTCAGACAGGAAGTATTATTTGCAGCTTTTAATTATCTTATATTTGACGTATAGAAAAAGATTTATTTGCCAGGACTTCGTTGGTCAATCCAACATTTTCTGAACTTGCTACCGACCCTCTATTTCTTCAACATAAACGAAAACTTTTTTAGAATACACCATTTTGTTCACCGAACCCCCTTCAGGTCCTCTGCTGCTTAGTAACTTGTCCTCACCAACTTATTATTTTGATCTGTACTGAATATTGCATGAAGGTATAGATTGGCGCGTAATTTACAAATTTAGTGTTAAGTAGATTTACACGTGCATATGGGTAGATAATTTTAAGTATGTTTACAAATTTTAATGTGTTCAATTTTAGTACGTTTAATGCCTGGGATTAAAGCTGCTGTAGCCAAACTACTTATAAAAAATTTGACAATTTTAATTGTAACATGTGACCATTGATGGAACGAAGAAACAATTTTACTGAAAAGTAAAAGTAGCAATGATTTTTTCTTTTTTTTTCTTCTTAATTCCTATTTTTTATAAACAAAGTAAATTTGATGCTTGGGGGTCCCATTAGGGTGCAAATTTGTCCCGCGTATTAGATTGGATCGTTCTCCTGAGTTGAGCCATATTGTAAGCTTAATTGTTTAAACCTTTGTTGCTATCTGTGTTGCTACATAGACTGAAGCGTGAAAACAGCTTTTGTTTAGTTTCATGTCTTAATATTTGATTTGGTTATGAGCCAGCTGAGCAGTAGGTTGTTTAATTGCAACATTTAATTCAAAGCTGATAAAAATGGCCTTGCGGTCTTCGGCTTGGTTGCATTCAAATTAGGCTTACCAGACTAAGTGATATTTTGATTCTGGAATGCCATGGGGGATGTTTTTAAAGTCAGCGGCTTGCGACTCGCTTGCAAGCGGAAACGCTGCCTGTTTGTTATTTCAATGGGAAAGCGTTCCCCGCGGCCAAGCGACTCGCAAGCCGCTGACTTTAAAAACATCCCTATACCAGTGTACAGAATGCTCACTATAACCTGATAGATGTGCACACCAAATTTTCTGGTGTCCCATTGCTTAAATTAGGAGAACGACTCAGCTAAGGGTGATGGTAAGTATCGAGGGTTATTTTGAAGTTTATATAGCCATAATTAACAGTTTGTTTAATTGTTGTATGCACTTTTTCATTGCAACAGCTGCTTTCTCTAAGGTTTGAAGGTTGAATTAAATGTGTAACCTTGTGAGTCAAGCACAGGTCCAGCTAGTTTCGGTATAGCATTGCTGCTGCGAAGAATTTGAATCGAACGATGTATCAAAAGGCGAAAGCCTTTTAGCAGTGTTGGCCTACTTGGCCGCTCAAGGATTCCCAGTCCGATATCTAACCGAGTATTACCTTCAATTGTAGTAACCAAGACCGTGGTGGAAGGGGTGGTTTCAACAAAGGTAACTGCACCTATAAGATGGTGCTTGTTCATTGATATTAAATGTTTTGTGGAGCTCCTGAGTGTATTGTAATACTGAACAGTGTGAATTTCTTGCTCTTTCCTCAACTGTCCTAAGTATATTTGCACGTCTGCAACAAATGCAGGGCGATTCACCGAAAATGTAATTTGCCCGTAAAATGGTTTTTGTGTGTAAAAGTTACGACCTAGGGTTGATGAATCACCTTTATTTCTGGGTGATTTGTTGGTAATGTCAAGAAAAAGAATTGGTATGGTCTGTTTTTTGCAAGTCTTAGTAACCCTTTTCTTTGTTCAGATTGTGGTTGTGGAAAGCTCACTACTTCTTTCAAATATGAAAACCACTTTTGCGGGTCACTTTTTCTTTAGCTTAAAAAATATCAGGATCTGGAAACTGGCAAAATTATTTAGAATTTTGAGGTTTTAAGATTTTAAATTAAAGCTACTTGTACTGGTTTCTTAAATTTAAAGGATTTAAATCCTTAATACACGCGATGCCAGTTGTTGGATAATTGGCTCTATTGCCAGTGTTGAACGAGTGCTGCAAGTTGACATGACCTTTTAGGGGTCGAAAAAATTTATTTTGTGGCTTTTTAAATACTCACTGTTAAATAACGCTGAACCAAAAGTCAAAAGTTTTCACTTCAAAATCTGTGAATTATCAACAACCTTTACTGGTTGTCTTCTTCGGGCAATTATGCCACTAGCAGCCACACTCGCACTCATTGGAAGGCTGTTGGGTTTGGAAGGAGGTAAGTGCTAATGGTTTAACTACCTGATGAAAACCAGTAAAGGTTGTTGAATTCGCAGGTTTTGTCTTCTTGGGCAATTAAGCCACTAGCTCCCACACTCTTCCTAGATCCACACTCAAACTCATTGGAAGACCTTTGGATTTGGAAAGGAGTGAGAGTGTGGATTTAGGAAGAGAGTGGGAGCTAGTGGCTTAACAGCCTGATGAAAACCAGTAAAGGTTGTTGAAAATTTGCAGGTTTTGAAGTGAAAACCTTTGACTTTTGGTTCAGCGATATTTAACAGCGAGTATTCGAAGTGAACTTACCAAAGTGAAACTTCTGAGTCGACCGATTTATCGGTATTCAAAATTATTTTGTGGGAGCTTCTTTTCCAAGTTTCGTACTGTGAGCACAGTAGTATTTAAAAATTGTTTGGCAGTTTGTCATAATTTTTTTCTTTTGTACCCTGTCAAGTATCGCCACAATTTCCCAAATCCTCGTTATAAATCGCCCTGCATAAATCTTCCATTCCCTCTTCTCATGCCCTCAACAAAATGTACTTGAATTCCTTTTATGCGATTTTCTCAAACTTTGTAATCTAAGATGGAGATTTTACTATTGAAAAAAAAAAACCACCCAGGTCAACTCTCTGTTCCTCGGATACAAAAAAAAAAGGGGGGGTTGCAAACGGACTGAACGTGTGTTATGAGGCAAATAATACCTTGCCAACATACGAGTAATTCGTTCACAAATTATACAATAAATTATGGTGTAGAGAAAAGAAATTTTACAGCCCCATGCCTTAAGGTAGTCTATCATATACAGGATGGCAATTTTTGTTTGAGTTTGATATGCCATCTTCTAAGCCCTAGCACAGCTTCCAAGTTGTTACTTGTGCAAAGTTTTGGTTGGTTACCGGTGTGACTTCTGTGGTGAGTTGATTGTGCCATGGTTAGTTTGTTTCCCTTCCTTGGTCAATAGTAATAATATGATGGTCTACATTTAACGTAGCTGCAGAAGTGCTGCACACAACTTTGGTATTTTAAACTGTCCTGATCAGCAGCAGCTCGTAACCAGTTTCTCAAGTAATGTTAAGTAGGCCTCCCTTCCATCCCCATCTGTTGGGGTTTAAACCAAAATAAGCATTCTTACTGAAGAGTAATGTCCTGCAAAGATGGGGTAATGGTCGTTAAAACTAAGTAGCAAAAGTGTATCTTCGTCCTGTGTTCGTTGATAAAAGAGAAATACATAGTAAATTTCAAAATATTGTGCGGCGAATTACGTTGAACTGTGGAAGTCATGATGTAAACATATTACTATAATTCAAAATGTGAGCTCGAAACCTTCGTGCTGCAAATTTTCAATGAACCAGCTTGTTGACCAGAGTCGACACGTTCGTATTCAGGCCCACTCGGAAAAAAGTATTTCCCCCCTTAAAATATTTCAAGTTAAATGCATGTTAAAGGTAATTTTTGCGTTGATATAATTTGGTTTCACCAGCCATTAATAATGTCCACGAGCATTTTGGACAAAATCCTATTAAGTGTTAAATTTTGACTAGTGAATTTAAAGTTTTACTAAAAGGCCAACAAATTGTTCCTCTCACCTTAAATTTATCCCTACTTTTAATTTCTTGAAGTAAATCATTTAGTTTATATGCTCTGGTAAGTATTTTAAAGGTAAGTTTGTCAGGAGCTCCTTGTGTAAAATCATTGTACTTCACTTTTTCTCCCTTGGTAATGTCTGTTTTACAGTGTATATTTGGTAGGGGTTTGTACTGCAAAGAGTAAGGTTATCTGTAGTTAGGAAATTTAACGAATAGTCATTGTACAAGTTTTGACTTTAATGACTGCTGGGTTCGACTCGTGTTTTGTATGGTAACAACACATCCACTGATTCATTAGAAATAAAAAGGTACTACAGCTGCTGTGTATGCGATAAACATTGCTTCCATTAAAAAAAAAAAAATCTGCGACGTTAGCCCAACAATCCCCCGTGCATGGAATGTTAAAATATGCATTCTGTCAAAACAGACACCACCTTTTTTTTAACCTTAGCTACGTAGACTATATAATAGATCTTCACTGCATGTGTGTTTTGATAATCAATGTTGTGCAATCTTTGGTATCGCGTATGTTTGGGCCTACAATACGTAAAGTTGTTCTTTGCAGTTGTGAAAAACCTGGTTGTTTGAGAGGCATTCAAAGTGGTTTCAGGTGTACGTTAATGTGTGTTGGATTCTATAAAATAGTGACCACCCCCACCCCCCTTTAAAAAAAAAAATTTCTTGGTTTATAAGGTCAAGTTAAAAGGGTAATTCAGACATGAGAGTTCTTAGCAGTCAAGTTACAAAAAAAAATTCAAGTATTAAAATGCAACTGGCGTGAGTGCTGTTTGACAGTCATTTGGTTAAAATACCGCCGTTGACTTCTGCAGCCCTTTTTCAACTTTTTTCATGTCATTTTCTTGCTCGTTAGTATTTTTTGCTAATGATTTGTCGCAATGTAAATTTGGTTTTGGTAGAACAAAATGTCAAGGACATTTGCCGGCGTTACATAAAGGAATTGGTAAACGTATGAAGGTGCTCTGCACATTTTATTAAATAATTGGATAATGGAATGCAAACCAAACTAGGCCTGTAAAGGTCTGTGTAATTCTTTGATGCCTCTCAAACAAATAGTCTATGGTAAAAATTTTAATAAGTGAGGTGACAAATCAAAGCTGAGAAGTAAAACAAAAAAAAATTAACAGCGCGACACTGGAAAGGGAATTGTTTTATGCGTATCACCAATTCCCAAATCTACTGACAAGAACAATCCGAGTAATAGGTTAATTAAATTGAGATAAGTTACCTGGTAATCTACTAGCTTGTGAAGTAGTTCAGGAAATACACTGTGCTACTTAAGGTGCACGTGCGTTAATTTTTTTCATGGGTTTTCAGTATTTTGTGCAAGTATTGTTTAACTCGAAGCGTTACAGTTTGGTATGAAATTGGGTGGTGTTACCTTTATGGTAACCTTTATTAAATAATTATATATAAAAAAAAAAGGTAACCCTCCAGTAGAAAAATTATCACCTTTGGTGTCCCTGGAAAACTATGTTTTAATGAAAATTCTATCAGGTTTGTTTTTTTTTGAGAACTGGCGTGGGTTAAGTTAACGAAATTATGCTATCTTCTTCTGGCAGCATGCCATTTAGAATATAATGTGCAAGTGTATTGTGATCGCAGGATACCTGACACTTTGAAGTACAATCATTTTTCTATAAATAGGTGGAAGAGGAGGCGGCGGTGGCTTTGGGATGGGTGGCGGATCCCGAGGTGGTGGTGGAGGCGGTGGTGGATATTTTGACAAGATGAGAGATGGTGAAGTCCAAGAAGACACAGTGTTTGTATCTGGATTGGGTGAAGAAATCACAGAACATGACCTAGCAGACTTCTTTGGTGCCATTGGTGTCATAAAGGTTTGTAAACAACTTTTAAGTTGATCCAAGGATTATTTCTTACTATTAGCTGATCATAACTTTGCAATATGCTGTGTACAAGTTGTCTGTTTGGCTTCATTAAATAGTAAGACTATCTTTTTTGGACTAGTTTTTACTGTCTGTTATTTTAAAGAATTGATAGTGCATTGAGTTATCAAAATCCTCTTGAAGACTATTGGCGTTGTTGGCTAAACCTGTTCAGCGTTGGTGCCCTATTGCCATCTTATATTTGAATCCTCCAAATTCGATCTTCATAGTTTATTTACATAAGTTAATTTTTCCTTCAGATTGATAAAAAGACTGGAAAGCCAAAGATTTGGATGTACAAAGACAAAATAAGTGGAAAGCCAAAAGGTGAAGCGACGGTGACGTATGACGATCCACCCACTGCCACTTCAGCTATTGATTGGTTTAATGGTAAGTTGCCATTCGTTAGGTATTTGTGAAGATGTCATTGTTTGATGCCAATAATATTTAATTCTCCTGACAGGCAAAGATTTCCACGGGAAAATAATTAAGGTGGAACTTGCAGTCAAAAAAGCGAGCATGGGGATGGGAGGAGGACGAGGTGGAATGCGCGGTGGTCCCCGTGATGATGGCGGAAGAGGAGGCGGTAGAGGTAAGATTATTTTGAAATCTGTAATGAGTGTGGTTGAATTTCTTACAACTGCTTTTGGGTTTGTATTACAAAATCGCAGATTGTAAATTCCATCAGTCTTGTGTGTACTGTTCATCAACCGTTGATGAGAATTGTGCCACCTGTTGTCTTTCCTAAAAAGCAGTTAAATTTTAAAAAAAGGAAAGGGCAGCATATTCCAGTTTTATTAACCTTTTCAGCAGTGAGTTAAAAAAAATTGTAGTCGCTCATGGAGTGAGTTTTTTTCCCCCGTCACCCATGGAGTGAGACACTAACAAAATATTTATTCTTGCGAAAACGATTGGACACGACTATTTCAAACTTACAACACGCACACATCAGATATTCATTAAGGTGCACAGAAAAAATCAGATAAGTGGCTTTAATAGTTTCGGAGAACAATTTTTTTTTTTAATTACGGGCGCTAACGAACTAAATTGAAAATCGCCGTGTTAAAAAGCAATCGAAAGTTGGCGTTAGTTAGGCTAAAAATCGTTGTTCCCACCTGATAAGCGATAGTGTTAAGGTTTATAGGCTCCTTTTCCATTTTAGTTTTGCATTGCAGTTGCTGTTTTAATTTTTTAATGCTGTGAAACATCTTGTGATTTTCAACGACGAACTAAAACACAAGCGCTCTCATAAAATCCGGAGCAAGCGGCGGCGGCCATGTTGAAATCGCGCATCAGCCAGTGAGAGCGCGCCAAATCGGTCACGTGGTGCCAACCGGCCAATGACGGTACGCGATCTTCAAATGCTTTGGAAAGTCTGCTTGAAACCGCCAGAAACGGACTACTACAATACGCCTGATTGGCTAATGCCAAATGGCCATCGAGAAAATATGTTGAGAGGCCTGGATACAAGGGAATTCCAATGAATCCAAGATGGCGGCGCCCAGTCAATTTGTTCGACCACTACCGCTGATCAAAAATGACCAATTTTCTGCTTTCTAACTTAGGAAAATAAGAATGAGAACGACATTTTTCCAGTTTTTAGTGAGTCTACACTCAAGTTAAGTGCTTTTTATAAATTTATAGACATCGTTAACGTTTTTTTTTTACAAAAATCGATGCTCAACATGTCCGGTAGCAAATTTCAGCGTTTATCACATCGATATTTTGGCCGGAAATTGCGTTTTTCGACCCTTAAAAGTTTGGACGTATATAAACGTCGTTACTGCGTTTGGGATGATTTTTTTTACTGCTTAAAAGGTTAAGATAACAATTTGTGTGATTGTTATCGCAATTCTTTTATTTCATTAACATAAATTAACTACAGGAATTAATTCTCAAAATAAATTGGGAGAGTTATTGCCTTGTTTTCATTTATGCAGGGCTCCCATATGTCATAAAATTCATAAATTTTTGATTTTATCGAAATGTCATAAATATAAAATATTAGGCATTTCTAGGAAATGCTGTAAAATAAATTCACACTAAGAGGGAGGGCACATCTTTATTTTATTTTCCACCTAGCAGTTGTTAAGCACAATCAAATTTAAATTTTATATTAAATTATCTCCTTAGTCAGAATGTTAACATGTCAGGAACAATCTGACGATAATTGAAAATTGTTCATGTTGGCGTCTGTTGTAATCTTCTGCATCTAGGATTACAGTATAAAATCAAGATATGTTGCCAAATTTTCACTGTTCAGTAAAACCTCGATTATCCGGTCCCTAATCAACTGGACGCATCAGTCAAAACGGAAAAAAAAATTGTAAAAATAACTCGACCCTCCCTCTAGCTTGAAGGAAAACACGTCTTCTCTTTCGCGATCGTACTGATAACGGGAGGGAACAACCGATCAGCAGGTAGTGGGATGGAATGCTAGGCATGGTGGATTAGGAGGGGGGGGGGGAGGTAAGTTTATTGGATATCCTTGTCTGGGATTGGTCGATTGTAAATGTGTGCCTGCTCTATTGTCCATAATACTAGGTCATTTCTCTGGCTGCCCCTCGCAAATCAACATCGGCAAAAAAAAAGATAGCCCCAAAAAGAAAACGCGTAGTTTTGACCATAGAAAAAAAAACTGGAAATTGTAAAGAAGTTAAAGGCCGGTGCTTCAATTAGTCATTACTGAAGAATACGGACTTGTATTGTTGGTGATTTAAAACGTGACGGTGAAAAACTAGAGAAGTTCGCTCTAACATTTGATGCTGGTGTTAGTGCAAGTAGCCGCCAAACAATAAAGCAAGCTGAAAATCCGAAACTCGACCAACATTTGGTTTACCCAAAAACGAAGTGAAGGAGTGCCAATATCTGGACCTATGCTTCTTGTTAAAGCTCAAATGTTAAACGAAAAATTTGGTGGCAATGAGAAGTTTAAAGCTAGCAATGGATATTTGAACTGTTTTAAACATCGACATGGGATATGTCAGCTTAGGCCACTTAAAAAAAAAAAGTTGCTTCTCGGGCATTTTTCTCAAGAAATCCAGGCGGGCGGGTGGAATTTATTTTTTATGTTTCGATCTTTTTTCCCATACATTTTTGGGAATTATTTTTTTAGCTTGGATAAAATAAAGAATACTGCCCCGTATTGCTTCGTACCATGTGTTCAGAATTATTTAACGACAAGAATGGTAATGTTACATTTCAATTTCTCATTAAGGCTATTTCTGTTCTGTAACTGCTCTTTTTGCCGCATTGTTTCTTTTTATTTCCCGTCAAAAAATCGGTGCGGGAGGGCCTGAGAACCAACTTTTCTTTTTTTAATGGCCTTAGTATCGAGGAAGAAAAACTATCGGCCGACACGGAGCAAGGAGAGATTTTCGTGGAAAAACTACGCGATTATATGCAGAAAGAACGTTTAACTGCCGACCAAATGTATAATTGTGATGAAACTGGGCTCTAATGGAAGATGCTTCCAACTAAAACCCTTGCCGCTGCTAGTGAAGAATCGCCACCAGGAAGAAAACAAATGAAGCAGCGAGTCACGGTGTTAGCTTGTGCAAACGCTTCTGGAATGCACTGCCTCTCACTAACCGTCGTTGGCAAAAGTGAAAAACCACGTTGTTTCAACAAATTAAATATGAAGGCCCTTCCTGTAGATAACCGGGATCAAAAAAATGCATGCATGGATGGATACAAATTTATTTTGAAGTGGTTCCACGAATGCTTCGTTCCAGCGGTAAAAGAAAGAACAGGCCATCGAGAAAATATGTTGATAGGCCTGGATAGAGGGGAATTCCAGCTTTTCAACGAGTCCAAGACGGCGGTGCCCAGTCAAATCGTTCGATCGCTACCGCTGATTGAAAATGACCAATTTTCTGCCTTCTAACTTCGGAAAAAAATAATCACAACCACATTTTTTGAGTTTTTAGTGAGACTACACTCTACTAAAATGCTTTTTATAAAATTATAGACACCAGTAACAACGTTTTTGCTTATGAAATCGATGCACAACATATCAGGTAGCGAATTTCAGCTTTTGTCATTTCCGATATTTTGGCCGCGGATTTTATTTTTCAACTCTCAATTCCCCTTAAGCTACAACATATATACTTCGTTACTACTCTATTTATACAAATAACTGCTGACGTATATATACGTTCATACTAGTTAAAGGGTTAGCAGTAGTTAAAGTAACGTTACTGCTCTCGCATAGGAATGCAGAAGTTCAACGTGGTTTTTCGGAAAATGACGGTGTTGTTACAAGTGAGTGGGAGAACTTTTCAGACGCCCCAATAAATGGGGAACGCCTATGAGAACAAACTTGAGGATGGGAATAAAGTAGAATAACTTAAATTGCAGAAGAGAAGTAACAGCTTGAAAAATGAATGAATTAATGAAAACCACAGAAAAACCTGAGACAAAGAAGGATTTTAAGCAAAGAAAGTCACGATATGTAACCAAAAATAAGTTACAACTTGTAATTTTTTAATTAGGAAAAGAAAATATGTATCCTATATTGGGAAGAAACGTCCTGTATTTTCACGTAAAAGTCCTATATTTTGTTGTAAAGGCCTTTTTTATTCCACGAAAATATCATTACCTTTTATTTAGTTCCCCCCCCTCCCCCTTCTGTTGCAAATGGAAACCCCTGTTTCTGTTTATTTTCCTCCTTTTTCTCTCTTGCCGACTTTTCCAGGATCGCTGGCGAACCCTTTGTTGTGGGTCTTGGCAAATCCTTTGTTACGTCCGATTCTCTTTCCAACGAGAGATCGTTATTGAGTTGCACTAAAGGTCCTGGTATCGTCGACGCTCCAGTTGGTTGCTGACTCGAATTGCCTGAACACTTGCGATTAATCCTGTAATTTGGCCTAGAATTTCAATTTTCATCTCACCTAATTTTGCATCCACGTGTCCGATTACTTTAGCACTCACGTTGCTCATGACGTTATTTTCCAACTTAGGTGACCTTGACTCGACTACAGACAGGGCCGTCTCCTTGGCTGCTGTCAACATCGATCCTAGGGATCCTTCTGGGTATACAGACTTCTCGTTATCGTCGAAACTGTCGAAATCGGCTGTTGATTCTGATCCGACGCTGGCTAGTTGTTTCATAAAAATGGGTGCCTCTGGGTATTGGCTCATGCCTGTCAACCGTTCGTCTAGGCTAGATTTCCGCCTTCCTTTTGTTGTGCGCCTTCTTCTGGTCCGAGTGGCGCCAGGTATACAAAATCTTTGACGGTTGCCTCTTTGTGAAGCTCACAAATTCGCAGATTGTCCACAAAGTTGCACCCACGGGACCTCCTGCAAAGTGGGTGTAGATCCTTTGGTGTCTTCTGGCACGTACACGATGGGAAAACCCAGTTTTTCAAAGTTCATTCACATTATCCACTTCTTTGTTGCCTGTTTCTAACACATTTAGATTGTTTTCCGCCATTGTTTGAATGGGAATAACCGCACGCTCGACCTATATCGACACGTGCTCAAAAGCGAATAAGGTTTTTCGCACAGCACGCCTGGTGGGGAAACCGGGCAACAGGCGGCAAATTCAAAAATTTTAAGAAATTATTTGTTTGAGCATTGGAAAAGCCAAATTAAGCGAATTTAGTGTGTTTACTGAAGGTAAGTATTTTTATGATAGTAAAAATTAATTTTAACAGGTTAAAATTCTAGTTTTTATTCCACGAAAATATCATTACCTTTTATTTAGTTTCTCCCCTTTGGAGCTCTATTAACCCTAGCTTGAAAGGTGTCTTAAGGCAGAAATCGAGGCTCCCTTGATGGGTAGGCGTGAATGGTTCTGTTAATGAAACATCTACACTTTTGGTTTGCATTGGTGTCCATTCTGCAACTTGTCAGGGAAGTCAGAATAGGATGAAATTTGCTTGATTCCTCTCGATCGGTGCAATGCCATTTGTGAAGGGGCCCTGACATAATTTCGATACCGGTGTAAATATCAGGCATACATATGCCCATACTTGACGCTCTTTGTTTTTCTTGTAAAC
Organism: Lithobius niger; assembly: GCA_023313725.1. Lineage (NCBI taxonomy): Eukaryota > Metazoa > Arthropoda > Chilopoda > Lithobiomorpha > Lithobiidae > Lithobius > Lithobius niger. The sequence continues at coordinate 34,018 of JAHWFP010214445.1, read as the reverse complement.
GTGGTCTACTAGAGCTGTACCGAAGCCACCGAGATGTTATTGTTCACTAGTTTACTGGCTTCTAGCATCCTCCTGGCCTTCTCAGCCGGTGCACTTATGGACGAAATATTAAGGTCTGCTCGTGGACGCGCTTAACAAAGTTCATCAGCCATTACCAAGATATGTGTATGGCTGAGAACGGCGCGAAGGGAGACGGGTCATAGTTGCTGGGAGTCCAAACATAGTTATGAGTTGTCGAGCAGAGCCAGTAAATGCTGAGAGCTCTAAGGTTAGTGCTTTCGTTTATCACGTTGATTAGAACTGCTTAAGGTTGACAGTCATGTTGGGTAGATAGGTTGTGGAACGAAGAAGGTTGTTAAGAACTGTCTGCACTCTGGTTGACTTACCCACCTCAGAATTGAACAAAGTCTGTTAAAAGGAAAAGGTAAGCATTTTAGGATAAGGATAAAAACAGAATTTTAATCCTAAAATTAGTTTTTACTTATCCGAAAATACTTGACTTGAGCATCCCATCCGCCCCCGCTGGTCGAACCTAAAAATGGCGGGATTCACGTTGGGCTCACTTAATGGCATGTGGCGCCAACAGTCAGGAATGAGCGCAGTTGGTAAAAAAAAACCTTATATGGATTGGGACGAAAACATCTTTTGGGGTAAAAAAAAAAAAAAAAAAAAATACGTATGTGTTATTTGTAATTACGTGGGATTAAAAACTAATTTTGGGACTAAAATTCAATTTTTTTTCAAAATGTGCTTTATGGTTACATATTCTTTGGCTTAAAAGTCAATGTAAATATTAAGGCTCTTCCGATGCCACTTAGTTGCACTACTGCTAAAATCCATAGTATTCCCAAAACTGAATATACGTAATCCAGGTTGTTGGCAAAAATTAGCACCCCCTCAACATGTGCAACAAAGAATGGGGAGGAACTGAAATATTTAATAAAAAAAAAAACTGGGAATATTCTAGAAATTTTAAAACTATGTTCTCGGCAGTCCCCTTGCAACTCGCTTTTGCTAGTTTGTAGTGTGTTACTACGTCGTGGTCAGACTGGCAACCAAACAAATACTGTTCGTTTTTGTTATTGTATTTGTTACTGTATTTTCCCCTACGGGTTTTTCAGTCGAAAGTTTTTTTTCCCTTTTCCCAACCGTTTTCATTGGGATACTATCCTGCCGAAGCTGCCTCCACTCTCCCAAGCTTCTAAGAGAAGTTTTGATCCTTTATGTAGTCAACAAAATGATGTGCATGTTTGTCATCATTATAGTCTCTCATCCCTTTTCCTTCTCAAGCATTGCTACTCCCTAACTTCAAGAACCTGTCTCGGCCTTTTGCCATTTTAGTAACCAACTAAAATGATATGTCTGTTCCCGTTAACGTAATTGTGTTTTTCACTAAATTACTCCCTTTATCTTGTTATGATAGGTCGAGGTGGTGATCGCGGTGGTGGTCCCGGTGGTCCAGGGGGCCCCCCCGGTGGTAGAGACGGAGATTGGAAATGCCCTAACCCCGGATGCGGAAACAACAACTTCGCATGGCGTAGCTCGTGTAATCGTTGCAATGCTCCCAAACCTGAAGGCATGGGTGGTGGAGGCGGCGGAGGTGGTGGTGGCGGCGGTAAGTAGAATGGCAGTTTTAACTTTATAAAATTGGGGGGAACCTTGCTAAAGCCTAAGCAAAGCAATTAAAAAGTTTGGTTTAGGGGTCGCATGATTATTGATAAATCTATATTATATTGTGATAAAACCTGGCTTTGACGATTCTTTTTCTGACAAATCGAAATATTTTGTTAATTCGTCTGCAATAATTCACTTGGCTGGGTTTCCCAATGCAAACCTAACAAATAATTGCTGTAATCTCTTACCCCTTGCATTTTGTGAAAGGAACCTATTTTTATAATAGTAAATAAAATTTTAATTTTTTATTATCGAGATAAGAAATTTTTGTATCGTGCCACCCCTAGTTCAGTTACGATAACCTAACAGATTTTTCCCTTAACCACCTCGGTTTTCAACTGCCCCATGATGGTAGCAAACGCAATTACTACAAAAGTGGTTCTGGTTTTAATAGCCTGCTGTCAAAAAAAAAAGCAAGTGTAGCCTATTTAGTATTAAAAAAAAACACCTTATTTTGATTTCATTTTCATGGCAACCAAACTTTTTTTTTTAAGCCTAATGCTTTTAAGACTATGATGTGAAGTTCTTTCTACAAGTCATATCGAAAACTTCAGCCAATTACAGTAAAATTTAAACTGGGATATGAAATCCAGATCATTAAGGGTGACAGGTTTCATTCCCTTATCTCAACTGGATGAGAAGCTGCGATTTTTATTCTACAAGTCAGTTATAAGTTGTTAGCGTGCACGCAGTCCTTAAAGGGTTTTAATTAGCTAGTAAAAAACTTCTTTGAAATTGGTGCAATAGACATTAGCAATAAGCTTGCTTGTACAAATAAGTGTTACTGCTGCTGCCTGGAAAACCCAGGTTAAAATTCTTATGTATGCCCCTATTCCCACAAAAAAATGGAAAAGGCGGGGGCGGAAATATATTTTTTTTTAAACCATCATAGTACTCTTAGATCAATTTTACCAACTACAATATAAGGTCACTTAAATATTTTTATTAATTTTATACTCCTATTTTGATGTTGTTTTAAACTCTTTAGAGCTCTACACCATTTTTTAGCTTTCCCACTGAACAACCATGGCCATAAACGGCTTGCAAGCGTTGGTCAAATACATTGTAAATAAGTAACGAGTCTATGGTCATAAAAAATAGACATAATTATCTTGTTTTTTTTTTACTTGTTGGACTACGGTACTAAAAGTGCTAATAGGACTGGTAACATCCAGTGCTTATTCTGCCATACATCTTTTACTGTCGCTTTAAAAAAAATGTATACCAAGTAGTTTAATGTCATTTAATTTCCTCGGTATTGATGATTGTCATTGCCGTCGTTTGCCACCATAGTGTCACCTTGAACCTAGCAACACCTTGTCTGACTTTTAAGCGTCAAGTGTCGCAATTAAACCAGTATAGAGCTAGCAATACTGAAGGCGTTGCAATAACTAACTTTAAAATGGAACAGTTTATTTGAGGGAAGAAAAAAACGGTAACATAGTGGATAATGGCGTCGAGGGTTACCAGCCCATGCGGCAGGGCCCTTAGAGCATTTTTTTTTTTTTTTTTGAGACATACGTTTTTGATTTGATCTGTTACCATTAGCCCTTTTCTACATGAAAAACTAAATGAAATTTTGGAGCAATGGGAGTTGGCCTTAAGCCATGATTATTTACATCCATTTTGCAAGCTGTTCTTAAAACCTTTCAGACAGTTGTTCACCTTTCATGTGAGCTCAAAACAGTCGTTTAATTTCTGCTACCAGTTTCCAGTCGTTGCCTTACATGCAGTGGTCAAGTAGCAAAGTAATTAGATGAAAATCTCCAAAAACATAACACCATCTTTGTTTTATCTGTCAAAACGCAATCGCGGTATGTAAGTCAATGCTAGAATCGGGAGAGCCGTATGCGATGCCTTGGTTGCCATCTTGGATTTTGGTAAACTCGCAGGAGCAGCAATCGATAACCAACACAGCTTGGCAAAAAATTCAAAAATAGCTATAACTGGTCGCATGGGTTAAAACGACGTTAAACTTAGCAGACAAATTTACCTTTAGTGAATGAAAGTTCCGCTACTGACTATGTATTATGCTAAATGACATACAGCTTGTTAAATTTGTGCAGGGGTACAATGAACAAAGGGTAAAGGTCCTACTAAGGCTGCATTGATACCATTTTTTTTTTCAAAAGTCCTGTAGATACTAATAATTAAAATAAAAAAAAATTTAAATGATAACCAGCAGGTAAGACAGCTAAGGATACAGTCTTGATTTAATGAGCAAAACGCTACAATCCACATGGAGTTAACTGAAATGGTTTCCAAGTTACTGGTATTTTGGCGAAAGTTGCCGATGTCGATGCCACAAATATTGGCAACTGGTCACATACACTATCGATGCAGCCTTAGTTTACTGTTCCTATCTTAGCAAAATACGGGATTCGTATGGGTCCTTATAAATCTAAAATGTCTTGAAAAATTGTTTGGAAAAAATCCTTAAGTCGTGGAATAGTACTGAAATTCCCTTATCAGAAAATGTTTCTGTTGTCCATGTTCGACATCAGTGTACAACGTCTACTAATTGCAGTGGTAGTGCATTTTACCAGTGTCATTTAATGGTACAAAATCAGTTGCATCTTGCCATAGTGTTGATAAGATTTCATATTTACGAATTTAACTTTTACTTGTATTATTTTATCATAATTATTAATTTCTGACCCACAAATTTGCTTGAGAAATTCTGGAAAAGTCCTGGAATTTTAAGCTTATCGGCAAGTACGATCCCTGAAAATAACATGTGCCTAAGATTCCCGCAAATGCCGCATGACTTAAAATAGTTCAGTTAGGTTTTGTGAGAAAATTAATCTTGTGTTTGTATTTATTGAATGTTTCAATATTTAATGTATTTTTAGACTGAAATATTTATACTTTTACATGTTTTTAGACTATGATTTCTCTGTAGGTGATCGAGGTGGACGTGGGGGTATGAGAGGACGAGGTGGAGACCGTGGTGGACGTGGCGGTATGCGTGGCCGAGGGGGCGATAGGGGTGGACGTGGTGGTGGCCGAGGAATGATGATGGGAGGCCCTATGCGTGGCGGGTGAGTTGTTTTTTTTTACAACTTAATTTTAAAGTATACAGTATGAAAATGAAACTAGATAACCCTTCTGACCAGCCAAAAACAGAGCACCGGCTTGCCAGAACCAGCAAGTTTTTCGCAACCTGAGAAACATTTGCACATCACCTTGAAAATTTATATAACTCCCTTTAAAAACTTAGAGCTTAGGCTTAATTTCTTTAAACTGCTTACACTACGTAGACCTTAACCCAAATATTCACACACAAACTTATAAGGTGTATTTTGGGGAGGGGGGGGGGGGGAAAAAATGTCTAATCATTAACACTACTCAACAAAAGAGCAGGTCTGAGTCTTCGCCAACTTTGTATTTTTTTTTCAAAATTATACTAATATGTTCGCCTTCCTCACATCAAAAATAAAGCAAAAATGCTTGTAACTTTTTTTAATTAAATAAAAGTGTACAAGTGGTACTTTAGTCCCCCTCCTGGGTGACTACCTTGCTTGGTAGCTTCCGTTACCCTACAGCCATAATTATTTACAGTCATTTGGCAAGCTGCTGTTATAATAACAATTCCCTTTATCTTCCGTTATTGCAGTCGTTAACTAAAGCCAGCTTGGTTGATTGACGAACATTTAAGTCCTTGAAATCATTTTTTAATGTTCATTTGTCGTGTTCCACGCATAGGCCTACGTGGAATCGAGGGTATGTGTTTGTATGTACGTATAAATACTCGCTCCAACTGACAATTTTTCAACAAATGTTCAAAATTCATCCAATCCTGGAATTGTCGTAATGCCATAGTAATTCACTGCAATGGCCGGTGAATGAAATCAAGTGACTTGAGACGGCATGATGGATGCTGGTCTGAATACGGGTCTGGCATGCAAAGGGTTATGTAGTTTGTTTCTGAATTGCGCTTTTTTTTCTTTTTTTTTTTCAACTAAGGTTTGTTAGTGAATCTGATGCAGTCGAAAAGTTGTATAAGAGTGCAAAATTTCTTAACTTCCAAGCTAATTAATGTAATTAACAAATGTGTAATCAAAATGTTTACTGGGAAAAAACAAATTCGAAAATTTCTTTAAGAAAGCATATTTTGATTCATTTTTCTTTTTTTTTTTTCAGCGGTGATCGAGGGGACAAAAGACAGAAGCCCTATTGAAACCACCACCTGTAGTTTTGTTAAGTTAGCATACATTTGTCTAATTTTTGACGTAAATAGACGTTACCTTGTTTTATTTTAATGTACAAAATATTACAGGAATATTTTTGTTGATAAGTCATTGAAATCGTTTGTTAATGTTCATTTGTCGTATTTCATTTCATCGTGTCTCATCAAGAATTTCAATTGCACATCTCATTCATTTGGAAAGCCGGCTCTGTGTGTATCATCTTTTAATAAATTTTTAGCCGTGAGCTGTCTCATGACTAACTACATAAAGTTGCAATCAACCGTAAGTGTTTAGGGGGTGAGGAGTAATCTTTTTTGTACAAGGACCTATGTATTGCCAGTTATCAGTAAACTTTCACCCTTTTAACTTTTGTGATATCCCTGTCGATATCATGTTGATGCAAAGTAAACTTATTCTGACAAACAATCTGGCTCTGGCATAAATCATATTCGATATTTTACAGCCTGTTCTATACGTATCATGTCACATGTGGAACCAGCCGTACAAGTTAAGAGCTTTTAGTGAGTCCGTTTTTTGGGCCTCCCAAAATGTATTTTCTATAGTGTAAGGGTAAAGGTTATATAGCAGCTGGCAATATTTTCTTGATTTATGAAAACTTAACTGCTTCCCAGGGTTCACACAGGATCTTAAGTCAAATTATGACTTTCAAGCTCCCAGGTTTGCAAAACCTTGAAGTTAACGAGGTTTTGCTCAAATTCATGAAAAGTCTTGGAATTAAATGTGTTGGAGTGCGCAGGGTGATGAAATGCTTGGGGGGGGGGGGGGGGTGAGATGCATCACCACACGAGTTTCATGATGCCCGTGCTGCTGATTTGGAAAATAGTCAAGAAACCATATTCTGGGTATAGGAACTCCCATGTTAAGGAAAATATTTTCATTTAATTTCCCTTGAAAGAAATGTTCTTGTTTAATTAGTAAGGCTGCACCGAACAAGAATTGTTTAATCAAACCCAACACCGAACATTACCAAACCCCCAAAAAAAATTTGACAAAGATTAACATTCAGCAAAGAACAAGTTTCTCAGCAAATGCTCTTATGTTCACTTGGTCTTCGAAGTGAACCGATGTGGAGACAAACTTTGAATATAAAGCCATCTTCTGTGTTTACATTTTCCCCCATTACTTTTGAATGGTTAAAGGCTTAAAGCTATGAACTTTTGGTTTGGACCGTAAGAAAAAAAAAGGTGTTTAAAATGGTGTCAAACGTGAAAATCCATCCACTATAATTTGTTCTACATTATGTTTTCAGAAAACTGACTGTATGACGCCTCGTTTTCTTCCACTACGAGTGCAAAAAATCCGTAAACATCCCATTCGTAAACTCTAACATTAACTGTGTAGAGTCTACAAGTGTGATTTCCACATGTTTTTGCACTCTTAGTTCAAGGAAACGATTCGTCATCCATTGAAAACACAATGTGGAACAAACTATACAAGCGGAAATGTTTGGTTCGGCACTCTTTTAAAATGCTGCACACTCTCTTTTCGGCCAATGTTCGGTTTGGTACAGCCCTATTGTTATTAACTTCTTCCTTACCTTTGGTATATTGTGTGATATGCTATAGTGGTAGCATTAAATGTTGGGTTAGCTTTTTAACCATGATGATGAGCGTCGGCATTTCAGGTCTTTCTACCAATTTATGGTACGTTTTACCATAATTAGATTTATATTTCTTTGTTTGCGAATGTTGCGCTTAAACAAAATTATTTGAATTATGTGCAGCTTGCTCCGAAGCCCGAAATGAGCGTCTCTCAAGCTGCGTCCAATCTTTTGATGTGCCATCACGGGGAATCCGTATTCACAGGCCGCATGCAGTAAAAGAAACTTGGCGACCTACTAAAAAGGAAATTACCTGCTACATAGACGGTGATGTGCCCCCCTCCCCCCCATTATAACCAAGGGGGCAAGCCGTTGCTGCACAAGCGACTTATAGATGCTCCATAACAGTATAGGAGCAATAAGTAAAGGCTCTGCCGATACCAACTGTGACCGATCTGATACGGTCCGATGCTACATCACCAATGCCGATACTTCAGTGCATTGCTTCCAATAAAGTTGATGTTTTTTCCCATATTCAGAAACAAAATTTGATAAAAAAAATTTCCGAATCTCGAAGCTCTGAGCAAGCATCTTGCTGTAAAGTGCGTTTTTTTGGAACCTGTTTTTGTTAAATACTTTGATAACGACTGAAGGAATCGCTTTGAAATTAGCACCATTGGAAAGCTCTCGATAAACGGTTAAAATGGTGTATTGGTACATCAAAAACGGACAATTTTTGGCGAAGATATCACAAAAACCGATATTTGACCAAAAGTTAGCCGACGCCGCTAGTATCGGTGCCGTTACCGATGCCCAATATCGGTATCGGCCGAACCTTAGCAATAAGTGACCAACTACGGCTGGTCGTCGTAGCAAATTTGTGTTCCTTACTGACCGCTATAAAAGCAGAGGTATGAAAGGTATTGAGACAAAATGCTCCACACGCATATTGGCGTGTGGACATAGCCTAGACCTGAAACCAAAGGGATCGACATAGGCCAAAGACGTACGTGTCAAGATCCGAAGAAGCTGCAGAAAGGAGTCAAAAGCTGTATAAGGAGAACGAGTAAGTCTGGTTCACTGATTCTCAGGCAAAGAGTATGGAGAGGTTGGGAATCAACTGAGCCGAAGACGCTATTCTGCGTTGGCTGTGTCACTTTCAACGGCAACCATGTCACAAATAAACTTATTGCGAAAAATATGTTTCGACTCTTAGATAATTTTGGACTGACGTTTCCTTTAAGTTGGCTTTGGCATTATCGAACATGTTTTGAGGCTATTAGGAAAGCAACAAAATCTCAGAAATTGGGTATAACTGAAAATTCTGGCAAAATTGCTATTT